>JAAEAF010004557.1:0-62293 GCA_011037195.1 Triatoma infestans | reverse complement strand
TTTCTAACAGTTAAGAAATGTTAAATGAATTTAAGCAATACTAGAAATTAAGTAATATGTTCAAATTTCATTAACGTTAATTTTAATGGAAATTCAACAATAATTATTTCTCAAAATGACCAAAAGTTTCGAAACAAAAAATTAAGAACGTCTAATCGTTGTTGAGATTAATAATTATACTTATTACTAGGGGAACGAAAGCACAATATCTAAGTCATCTACAGGACAAGAAAATACTCCTAAGAAGTTTCCCCCAGTAATCTATTGTACAGACTGCAATATCTTAAGATATCGTTAATCTCCAGTTCCATTCAAACATTCCATTAAGAGTGTTTCCTTCCCAAATATGCTGAAGCTAGTATTGGCAAAACGGGGAAGTTCTCCTAAGGTCGTACACCTTTTAGATCACAATTACATCTACTACGTAAGCTTACTAATACCCTGATTCCATCGTCACATAATTCTGACACACAGGGATAGACGTCGTGCTTATTATGTGTGCTATATAATCAAGGGCAGCACTGTTGGACTCGAACCCAAGACTTGCCCCATGGGAAGAACTCTTGCCTATTGAAGACATAATTAAGAACATATTTCTCTAATGAAACTAAAACAAAATAAAAAAATTAAAAAATCTGGTGTGAAACACTCACACAACTTTTATCTTACTCCAGTTCTCAAAATTATAATTGATAAATTGTATAGTTAGTGTACCAAATTTAATGAAATTCGTCGAAAACTGACAGAAACTCTTCATTAAAAGGGCACTTCCGGTTTTTCTCTTTTTCTTGAAACTCGGAATTTTGGCCATCCATTTATTTCTAATTAATTTTGTTTGGATGATAGAATTGTATAATCCAACTATGATAGCACTTTAGAGAAATATATAACCCCACCCCTCCCCTAAAAGTGCCCTTAAAAGAATTTTTCCAGAGAATGTTTTAAAATAAATTTGTAGATCTTTGTATGTTTAGGTTATATACAATTTCAAAAAAAATCGTCGGAGTTATTTTTGAGGAAATCGCGAAAAAGTGAAAAAAAAATCATTTAGTAAAGTGGTAATGTAAACGCACTTCCGGTTATCCGATTTTTTTGAAACTCGGAATTTCAACAACATATTCAATTTTAATTAACATTATTTTGATGATAGAATTGTCTAATAAACTGAAATACCACTTTAGATGAAAACCTAACCCCACCCTTCCCCTCAAAGTATCTTAAACGAATTTTCCCAGAGAAATGTTTCAAATAAAAGTTATAGCTCTTTGTATGTGTAAGTTGATATAACAAGTTTCAAGAAAATCGCCGGTGCTATTTTTGAGAAAATTGCAAAAAAGTGAAAAAAATCAACTAGTAAAGTGGTACTTCCGGTTGAGGAATTTTGACAGTCAGATCCCATGGTAATAACTAAACGAAATATCAAATTTGAACTTTCTACGATTTTTCGTTTTTGAGCTATGCTGTTCACATACTCACACGCAGACCATTTGCTAAAACCACTTTTTTGGACTAAAGGAGACCTCAAAAGGATGTTTCCGGTAAAACTTGATATCGAAAATTTGGCATGATTATAATACTTCTCTCTCCCCTGAGAGTAAGAGAAAGTAAAAAGTAAAATGTCGAATTCAAAGTGATTCAATTTTTTTGTTTAAGTAATTATATTCATCAAAGAAGAGAAATAAAAAAAGAATTTATAAGTTTTATGTCAATATAATTAAACCTACCTTTTAGGAACGGTAAAAAACAAAAAAAATGTAAATCTTGTAGCTTTTAAAGTTAATTATTTTCTTTACAACCTGAACTAATAGAAAAGAATTTAAGAATCCCACGTTTCCAATTAGAAATCGTTCGTTTGTGATAAGACGCGAAAAGAAGATATAATTTCTAATAGTTGACAGTAAATTATAGTTTTTCAATCATTTCTAATAAATTTAAATTTTCTAATAAATAAGTAGTAAAAGTCTAATGCTCAGTTTTAAACCGAGTTATTTTAAATTTAAAGATAAAAGGAGAAGCTGCATTAGGTAATTTATCAGAATAGATTACAAAACAAGGAAAAAGTTGTTTAAAATCATTTAAATCCTAGTTCATAATGAAGTCAATGTTAGTAATACGATGTTAATTGAACCAGAACCGTTGTTATTTTAGCGAGTGGGGGGGGGGGGCCGGGGCGGTGAGATTGAATGGCAATTGGCAAGGACTTCTTTGTGCCTGGAAGGTCCCTGTTCTCCAGTACTGCATAAATATTCATAGCTTTACATTCTTGGCGATATTTTTTATTAATAAGGGATGTTATTCCAGTCCCATCCACAATTATTTATTAATGGTAGTTGGGGAAAAGAAAAACCATCCTTTCCTTATCAATTAATCGGTAAAATTCAAGGGAAATCGCCTCTTAAGTTTAGCAACCTTCATCCGTCACAAGTCATCATTTTTCTTCAGCGGGGCTTAAGAAAAGCCTTAGAAGAGCCTAAACAACTATAAAAAAAAATAATAAATCAATAAATAAAACGATTTTTTGCGTTCTTCAAAAAAATTGCCAGAAATTTCGGCAATATATGAAAGAAGACTCAGTTACTGAAAAATATGCCCGCAAGGGGTATCTGTTGCATGCAGTTACCTGGGGAGTAGCGTTCCCACGAATTTACCACAGCTTCGTATTCAATGCACTTCATCTGAACAGTACACAATACACTTAAACTACATAAACTTTACAGACAAGGATAAACACAGTATAAAACTAGGGTCTCCGTCCCTAGCTGATTGGCGAGAGCCAAGAGAGAAGTCTAATCCCTTCGATTAGCTCAGTGGTAGCGCACTGGACTAGCAACGCGGAGGTTTCGGGTTCGAATCCAGCATGCTGCCCTTAGATTTTTTTCTTCCTAGGAGCCTCTACAACTCACTATCTACTGATGGACATTCTTCCCGTATACCCCTTTTTCTCCTGGTACTTTGGGGGATCTTTCTAGACCGTACCTACACTTTCGGGTTTACCGGTCCCTCGTTGCAAGCAACGGGATCGTTTAACAAGAAGGGACTCCACCATGGAAGGGACTTTTAGTGCAAGGCCCGACCATAGCAGAAGTGCCGAAGCACTCCCCCGCTTGACCCATTTAAGGGCAGGTTGAGATACGCTCAACCAGCGCGTAGAGTGATCCCACAACGTGGTCACACTCCACTACCAGCCAGTAGGCAATCTCTAGCTGGCTCTGGTGAACCGCGCACACCCAGAAATGCGCTTCCAGCAGCGGGCTGGCTCCGGCGTTAATTTTATATTGCGAGTCTCCTCCCTCTCAACTCATGACCTAGGTCATTGGAGTTATTGGTTAAATCACGGCCACTACGAATCCTACCTCAATTGCAAGCAATTAAGGGATTAGCTCAATGGTAGCGCACTGGACTAGCAACGCGGAGGTCTCGGGTTCGAATCCAGCATGCTGCCCTTAGATTTCTTCTTCCTAGGAGCCTCTACAACTCAATGTCCCGTGATGGGCAGTGTTGTCTGTAGCTAGAGAACGCTGCTTGGACGCCGGCTATGCATTGGAGAAGGCTCCGGGGGCACAAAAGATCTTTCAGTTCGCAGTGCAATAATCCCCTATAACAATCTACTAAAAAATATCATTTATAGATAAAGGGTAAATTAAAGATAATACAAAAATCACGAGAAAGTATCCGGTCAGTGCTATATTAAATACTTGATCCAACAACTTTCAACAAAAAATTAGTTCGCAGCCAATTAATTGTCTAAATATAGCATACTATTTGTGAAATACGAGTATATAAAACTCTACATACTTAATGTTTGTAAAATATGTAATTAAATATAACTTTATGAATTTTCGCTTTTTTACAAAAAAAAAGAAAACTCTTTTGCACTAATATCTTTTTCTGGAGATCTCCAAAAACCTCCATCTCTGAAATGTATGAAAAAAAATAATTTCAAAAGATCAAAAAGTAGATATATTATTTTTCTATATTAACCAGCATAAGTTTTTGAATTAAGAGCACTAGGAAAAAAAAAAATTCAGAAAAAACGCAAGTCTAAGTGCTAGATTATGACCGAAATATTCGTGTCGGATACGCTGGTCGCAACTAAATGGATTATCAAGTTCCTGTGACTTCCTAGTCTTTGAGATAGTTTGTTCACAAAAACAAACACACACATACATGCACAAACACACAAATATATAGATGATATATTTAGCGAATGATAGATATATAATAGTATATAAATAAAAAATTACTTTAGTTCCGGCCTTCGCTATCGGAAATCGAACCCAGTATTTATAGCACCAAAGGCCAGTGCGCTAACCACTAGACCAACGCGTGAAGACTAGATTAATTGCCATTAATTTTTTTGTGACTAAAATATTATATACCCAGAGTAGCGTAAATTTTCTCAAGCAAAAAGTGATGGCAAATAGAAATTATTTTCAATCAATTTTTTTGGAATCATATTCACCAAAATATGGTGGAAAGCAACTTAATTGTTTTTGAACTTATAGATGCTATCCTGACATCCGAAAAAGGTTGTTTTTCTTTTCGTATTGGCACATATAATACAAAATATAAAGGCAGACCAAAAAAGACTAAAAAAATTTGCTCATAAAAGGCATTTTTACTTTCTCTTATTGTTAGTAACATTACTGGTAGAGGAACTATTATAATCGTGTCAAATTTTCGATATCAACTTTTTCACCGGCAATAACCGTTTTGAAGTCCCCAGAGTCCAAAAAAACTTGGAATTTTGGCCATCTGTTTATTGCTAATTAATTTTGTTTGGATGATAGAATTGTATAATCATCTCACTCGGAGCCATTTTTGAGAAAATCGCGAAAAAATGAAAGAATCATTTAGTAAAGTGTCAAAACAAACGCACTTCCGGTTATCTGATGTTTATCAAACTCGGAATTTCAACAACATATTTAATTCTAATTAACATTATTTAGATGACAGAAGTGTCTAATAAACTGAAATAGCACTTTAAATGGAAACCTAACCCCACCCTTCCCCCAGAAGTGCCCTTAAATGAATTTTTCTGGAGAAATGTTTCAAATAAAAGTTGTAGCTCTTTGTATGTGTAGTTGATACACCAAGTTTCAAGAAAATCGCCAAAACGTAAAAAAAAACAACTTGTAAAATGGTACTTCCGGTTGAGGAATATTGACACATAACGCACCGCCAGATCCCATGGTGATACCTAAACGTAATATCAAATTTGAACTTTCTACGATTTTTCGTTTTTGAGCTATGCTATTCACATACATGCACACACTCAGACACACAGACACACGCACAGACCATTTGTTAAAAACCACTTTTTTGGACTCAGGGGACCTCAAAACGGATATTTCCGGTGAAAACTCGATATCGAAAATTTGGCACAATTACAATACTTCCTCTTACTTAGAAGTAAGAGAAAGTAAAAAAAAAATGGGGGTTTCAACTACTAGTAGTCTGTGTGTGTATGTGGGACAGCATATCTCAAAAATGAATATACGCAGAATATTCCAACATAATATTTCGTTAAAGTACTACTAGGAGAGCTGAGAATAAGCTTTTTATAAAAATTCCTCAACCAGAAGTATCACTTTACTAGTTAATTTTTTCACTTTTTTGCAATTTTCTCACAAAAAATGACTCAGACGATTTTCTAGAAACTTGGTATATCAAGTACACACATACAAAGAGCTACAACTTTTATTTGAAACATTTCTCCGGGAAAATTCATTTAAGGGCACTTTTGGGGGAGGGGTGGGGTTAGATTTATCTCTAAAATGCTATTTCAATTTACTATACAATTCTGTCATCTAAATAATATTCTAAATATGTTGTTGAAATTCCGAGTTTAAAGAAAATTCCGGATAACCGGAAGTGCGTTTTTACTGAAAAGTATTTTTCAGTTTTCTATTCAATTTTTTTTTTTTAAACATCTTCAATGATTTTCATAAAACTGAAAATGTAAACCACACAAACACATACACACATATATAAAGAGCTACAACTTTTATTTGTAAAATTTCTCATGATAAAAGTCATTTAAATTGCTTTTTGGGGAAAAGGGAGGGGTAATGATTTCCTGTAAAGTGCTATCATAGTTAAGATTATACAATTCTAACTTCGTAACAAAATTAATAAGAAATAAATAAATTGCCAAAATTCCGAATTTCAAGAAAATGAGTAAACCGGAAGTGTGTTTTTTATTGAAGAGTTTTTGCAGATTTTTTTTTCCATAAACATATCGAAGAATTTCATTAAATTTGGTAAATTAAATTTGTCAGTTACAATATTATAAACAGCAGTGAGAGAAAGTTGTGTGAGTGTTTCACACCAGATTATTTATTCTGATAAGATAGCATCAGTAAGAATAAAGCAGAATAAAAATCATAAATCTAAATGGATATTCAGAAATTAATTGTAATTTTTATTATTGAAATAATTAACTGGAATAATAAATCTAAACTAAAATATCAAAATCATTAAATTAGATGAATAATAAAGAAATATGCCAGATATTAGTAATAAATATTTAAATCAATGGAAAGTGCGATAAAAGTAATATTCATTTCACTGATTAAATAGGGTAGTGAGTCTTATGTAAAAAATGAAAGAAATGTTTCTTTGGAAACTTAGCTATCCTTTCTAACAGTTAAGAAATGTTAAATGAATTTAAGCAAATTACTAGAAATTAAGTAATATGTTCAAATTTCATTAACGTTAATTTTAATGGAAAGTCAACAATAATTATTTCTCAAAATGACCAAAAGTTTCAAAACAAAAAATTAAGAACAACCTCTAATCGTTGTTGAGATTAATTATTATTGTTATTACTGGGGAAACGAAAGCACAATATCTAAGCCATCTACCAGGACAAGAAACTACTCCTAAGAAGTTTCCCCCAGTAATCTATTGTACAGACTGCAATATCTTAAGATATCGTTAATCTCCAGTTCCATTCAAGCATTCCATTAAGAGTGTTGCCTTCCCAAATATGCTGAACCTAGTATTGGCAAAACGGGGAAGTTCTCCTAAGGTCCTACACCTTTTAGATCACAATTACATCTACTACGTAAGCTTACTAATACCCTGATTCCATCGTCACATAATTCTGACACACAGGGATAGACGTCGTGCTTATTATGTGTACTATATAATCAAGGGCAGCACTGTTGGACTCGAACCCAAGACTTGCCCCATGGGAAGAACTCTTGCCTAATGAAGACATAATTAAGAACACATTTCTCTAATGAAACTAAAACAAAACAAAAAAAAAAAGTAAAAAATCTGGTGTGAAACACTCACACAACTTTTATCTTACTCAAGTTCTCAAAATTATAATTGACAAATTGTATAGTTAGTGTACCAAATTTAATGAAATTCGTTGAAAACTGATAGAAACTCTTCATTAAAAGGGCACTTCCGGTTTTTCTCTTTTTCTTGAAACTCGGAATTTTGGCCATCCATTTATTTCTAATTAATTTTGTTTGAATGATAGAATTGTATAATCCAACTATGATAGCACTTTGATGAAAATCTAACCCCACCCCTCCCCAAAAGTGCCCTTAAAAGAAATTTCCCAGAGAAATGTTTTAGATAAAAGTTGTAGATCTTTGCATGTTTAGTTTATATACAAAGTTTCAAGAAAATCGTCGGAGTTATTTTTGAGGAAATCGCGAAAAAGTGAAAAAAAAATCATTTAGTAAAGTGGTAATGTAAACGCATTTCCGGTTATCCGATTTTTTTGAAACTCGGAATTTCAACAACATATTTAATTCTAATTAACATTATTTAGATGATAGAATTGTCTAATAAACTGAATTAGCACTTTAGATGAAAACCTAACCCCACCCTTACCCCAGAAGTGCCCTTAAAAGAATTTTTCCAGAGAAATGTTTCAAATAAAAGTTGTAGCTCTTTGTATGTGTAGTTGATATATCAAGTTTGAAGAAAACAGTCGCAGCCATTTTTGAGATAAACGCAAAAAAGTAAAAAAAAAAAAAAAAAAAAAAAAAAAAACTAGTAAAGTGGTACTTCCAGTTGAGGAATTTTGACAAGTAACGTAGTGTCAGATCCCATGGTGATACCTAAACGGAATATCAAGTTTCAATTTTCTATGATTTTTCGTTTTTGAGCTATGCTATTCACATACATACACAGACGCACATAGAGACTGCTAAAAAACAACTTTTTTGGACTCAGGGGACCTCAAAACGGATATTTCCCGTGAAAAGACGATATTGAAAATTTGACAGGGTTACAATGCTTTCTTTTACTAGGAATAACAGAAAGTAAAAAAAAAAAAAAATACAATACCTTAGTAGGCTCCTATGGAGCTGGTACGTAGCGTATATCTAAAATTCGAAGTAGCTACGCATTCGAAACCTAAGCACTCTAGAATTTTTCCCAAAATAATAAAAGCAATACAATACAATATTAATAAAAAAAAGTAAAAAAAATTATCTTACGTTTGACTTTATAATTATTCTAAACATTGTTATTTTCTGCTCAATTTACCTTTCGTAATTTTTTTTTCCACTAAATTTAACCTTCATGAGTTTTTTCTATATATATATATATCTATCTATTTATCTTTGTATGTTTTCCTTAGTGTTAATTTTATTTAAATAATTTAAAAATATTACTTTTTAAAACTTCTTAAAAAAGAATAATATATTGTAACGTTTGTCCCTCTAAACTAGCTACTGCAACTAGTTGTAAGTGGGTTCGTTTAGATCAAATACTCTAAACTTCAATAAGACAAACATCAATTTTTGTTTTACAAAATAAATAATAAATACAACACTTAATAATAATTAATTCACATTTTAAACCATCAAAAGTTCCACTTTGTTCACTTTGTATACAATTTTCACAAATGCACACTTAGTTTGTAACAAGAAAACTCTCTAAACTCTCTGTTGTCCCACTATTTAGAAGGGTCTAGAAGGTTATCGATTGTTCTAGAAAGGGCTAGAGCGCGCCGCCAGCGCTTCCTAGCTGCCACTAGGAGAACTTGAGGTACCTGCTTTCTCTCCTAGATGACACCAGGTGGCTGCGTTACAATACGTATACAGTATCGCAGATATATTGGTCATAATCAAAAAATAACACGGAAACGGTTACAGATATCGAAATTTTTCAAAGGATCAAAGTTATAATTCTCTTCAAACAAATGAAAAAAAAAAAAAATTGAATCCATTTTTTTCAATTTATCAAGAAGGGCTTAAATAGTAACTGAATTGCAATCTTTTTTGTTTTAATATATCCGTTAAAATCCTTCCAGCTCTTTAATTTTTGTTTCTCTTAATAATAGTTTAAGAGGAACGGGTTATTAGCCCGTAGCCTCCGATCATGATGATAGGGTTGCTAGCTATGGCATCAGGCTGCCATGTGTGTTTCTTCGAACCTTTGGTGTTCTGAGGTACTACTTCCTTAGACTGCATTTTCTGTGCCCTCAGGTTAAAACACACTGTTGGTCGTTCAGTTACGGCCTAAGCAGCATCCAGGGACACCACGCGGAGGAAACCAACTCACCCCTTAGAAAAGGCTTAGAAAAGAGTTTGGACCCAATCTGGATAGTGCTCAGCATGGGTTTAGAGCTGAAAGAAGTACTCAAGATCTGATATTTACTGTCAGACAGGTTAGTGAGAAATTGTTTGATAAAGGAAAAGCGAGCTACTGGTGCTTCATCGACTTGGTGAAGGTGTTCGATTCGGTTCCAAGAATCATTATCTGGCAGACATTGAAAGACAAGGGGGTTAAAATGGGGTTGCAATTGGCTATCCAAAGCGTATACCAGAAAACAACAAACTATGTACGTACCACAAACCTAACGTCTGGAGAATTTAGCACAACCCAGGGTGTAAAACAAGGATGTATTTTAAGTCGCTTTTTGTTTATCCTTGTGTTGGACGAGATCATGAAAAAATGTGAAATGAGAATCAAAAAGTTATACATAGGGTACAGATATCTACAGAGAGTTGGAATTGGTGTATTTGCATACGCTGACGATATAACTAGTAGCAATAGACTCTGAAAAGAATCTCCAGTTTAATATTAACGGCTTGGTTGAAGAGTTGAAGAAAAAGAAACTGGAAATTAATTCCGAGAATACGAAGACTATGGTGATCGGTGACAGCAGCAGGAGAATAAAAATGAAGGCCTGGGGAGCGGTACTGGAGCAAGTGAAATGGTTTAAATACCTGTGTGCCCACCTAAATGAAAAAGGTAGAATGGAAGATGAAGTAAGAGAGAGGATAGGTGCGCCACTAAAAACAGTTTCCTAGGCAAGAAAGAAGTCTCCGCCCAAGCTTATAAATGTTTATAAATGTGTGTATCTACCAATATTATCCTATTCTAGTGAATCTTGGTCCCTAACAACAAGACTGACAAGTCAAATTCAAGCCGCAGAAATGCGTTATTTGAGAAAGGTTTTAGGGAAAACTATAAGGGACAAGGTTAGAAGAGATCTGCGCATATATTCGATCAGAAGAAACCAACTCAAATGGTTCGGACATGTTGCCAGAATAGGAAATGAAAAAATCGCAAAACTGGTTCTACGAGTCGAAGGTGGAAGGCAGGAGACGCCCCGGCCGACCAAGAAGATCCTGGGATGAGGAAGTGAATAAGGTTTGGAAGCACGATGAATAGAATGGGGAAGTAGAAAAGAATTGGCAAAAGATAGAGATGGATGGAAGAAGCTCTGTAAGGCCTCTACAATGTCTAGACGGTAGGAGATGACAGGACTATGATGATGGTGATGAATTCCTATGGTGTTTTTCTAAAGTGCTTAAAAGGTCCAAGAGGATTCCCTTCAACCCCACCTTACTTAAATATGTCTAAAAATCATCAAAGATATGCTGCTTCGAAATCTGCACTACAAAACTTCTTATGGTGTGGGGATATGTTTTTTAATCTTATCTAAAAAAAACAAAGATTCTGATGTGAAACACTCATATGACTTTCTCTTACTGCAGTTTACTTGGATTTAATTGACGACTTTTCTTCAAACTCACTGTATCGTCTTCAATTTTATACCAAGTTTGAAAAAAAAAACAGCGATTGATCGGAAAAGTACATCTTTACGTGACATTTTTCAAATTACAGACCATACATGTAACGTTTTTTTATTTATTTATTTTTTTCTAGAATAATTGCTTAAAATAATTGTTTGAGGCTATAATGTTAGACTTCACCTAAGAACGCCATGTTAGTGCCAATATACGGCATCACAGTATGAAGGGAATTAAGTGTAACGAAACATTGAATAAAGATTTCAGATTTTGAATCCTCTGATTTACAACTCTCTGTAAAAATGCTAAATAAGTGTTTTAGAATAAACTTCTTAGATCGCGTTCCCCCCAAAGACGAAAATAATTATAAGAAATCAATTTTTTTTTTTTTACGAGTAATTAAACAATATAAATATAATAACCAACATTTAAATTCAAATTACAAATTTATATTTTGAATTAGAATTTAATATGAGCAATATGTGTGATTGTATTTGTTTAGTAATATCGGAAACACCTGGTTTGATGCCCTCTGCAATTCGAAGATTTGGTTCTAAACTCTAATTTATTCCTATATTACTTTCTCTTACTCCTATTAAGAGGAAGTATTGTAATCGTGTCAAATTTTCCAAATCGAGTTTTCACCGGAAATATCCGTTTTGAGATCCTCTGAGTCTCAAAAAGTGGTTTTTAGTAAATGGTGTGTGTGTGTGTGTATGTATGTATGTGAACAGCATAGCTCAAAAACGAAAAAACCTAGAAAGTTGAAACTAGATATTCCTTTTTGATATCACTATGGGATCTGACAGCAGGTCAGCGGTCAAAATTCCTCAACCGGAAGTACCACTTAACTAAATGGTTTTTTTCACTTTTTTGCATTTTTTCCAAAATGATCAGAAAAATTTGCTAAATTGTCCTTTATAAAAACACCTAAATAATTTCTGCTAAATTTCTTGCTACCCATAATTTGAATTTTTCCTTGTATGATCGATGGCAAGTGGATCGTAAGCCTTCATTTTCGGAAGGATGACTGTAAGATTAGATAGACTGCGGACAGGACACACACATAATAGTATTTTGAGGGGAAATTTGGCGTACCCCCAAATATCACTTTGCGTATCCTCTGAGGTTACCACTGTTTTAGAACAAAGGTTTTTATTTTTTACTTTCTCTTACTCCTAGTAAGAAGAGGAAGTATTGTAATCGTGGTCAAATTTTCAATATCATCTTTTCACCGGAAATGTCCGTTTTGAGGTCCCCTGAATCTAAAAAAGTGGTTTTTAGCAAATTTGCCTCCGTGTGCGTATGTGAACAGCATAGTTCAAAAACGAAAAAACCACCAGGAAGTTGAAACTTGATATTCTGTTTAGGTATCAACACAGGATCGGACAGTACATTACCTGTCAACCGGAAGTTGACTTTTTTTTTTTTACTTTTTTGCGATTTTCTCAAAAATGGCTCCAACGATTTTCTTCAAACTTGGTATATCAACTATACATACAAAGAGCTACAACTTTTATTTGAAACATTTCTCAGGGAAAATTCATTTAAGGGCACTTTTAGGAGTGTGGTGGGGTTGTTTTTTGAAACTATAAAATTTGTCAATTATAATTTTGAAAACTGGAGTAAGAGAAAGTTGTGTGAGTGTTTCACACCAGATTTTTTTTTTTTTTAATTCTTAAGTCTATATTGAAATCATTTTAAATTGTATTTCTGAAATGTTAAACAATATTTAATTGAGCATTTGCACTTTTTAAATCAATCATTATTTGGATCGATTTTTTTGCAAACACTCGTCGACTTCGTTTTTACTGATTTAAAAAAATAAATACGTTTAAGTAAACATGGATATACATCTACCTATATATACAAGTACTAGTCTACAATAAATACTTAGAAATAATTAATTCATAATAATAAAAACTAGTATCATTAATTAATAATTAGTAACTGATGATTGCAGTTAAACTAATTAATAAAAATAATTTTACATGAAAACCTAATTTACCATGAGTTATTACCGTCAGAATTGTAATAATTTCCATTTTAATTTTATTACCTTTATTATTTTTAGAGAACATTTAATACTGCTCCTTTTTTTACTAGTTTTTTTTTTTTTTTTTTATTGTATTTCTATATAAATTACTCCGCCAGAATATAGCGTCACGCATGACTTGTCCGAAATTTATTTTATTTGAATAAATCCTGATTACTTTAAAAAGCAAGGATCTTTTTAAAATCTTTAAAAAAAAAAAAAAAATCAATATGTTATTTATATTTTCTCATCGCATATAAAATATTATTAATTAAATTTGAGGTAAACAATCATTTTTGATTAATCCATTAATTCTGGCAGATTTAAAATTTCTGAATTTTTTCTTCAAAATGCTACTATTAGTTTACTAAATTTTTTTTAATATTTCTAAATTTCCATAGATAAAGTTTTGTTAACTTCTGAGGTTTTTTTTAAAACTCGCAAGGAGTATCTGATGCATGCAGTTACTTGTGGAGTATCGACCTCACGGGTTACCCCACAGCTCAGTACTCCATGCACTTCGTCAGAAAGGGAAAAGAATAGCTACTGCTCCTTATCGTACTGGACTTCCACGCAGAGGACCCGGGTTCGAGTCCAGCTGTGGTTACCTTTAGATTTTTTTCATCCTAGGACCTCTACAGCTCACTGTCCGGTGATGGACATTCTTCCCGTATACCCCTTTTCCTCCTGATACTTCGGGGGATCTTTCTAGACCGTGCCTACCCGTTCGGGTTTACCAGTCCCCCGTTGCAAACAACGGGATCGTTTAACAAGAAGGGGATGTCACCACCATGGAAGGACTTTTAGTGAAATGCCTGACCATAGCAGAAGTGCCGAGGAGCACTCCCCCGCTTGACCAATTTAAGGGCAGGTTGAGATACGCTCAACCAGCGCGCAGAGTGATCCCACAACGTGATCACACTCCACTATCAGAAGCTAGAGAAGGGAACCGCGCACAACCATCAAATGCGCTTCCAGCAGCGGGATGGCTCCGGGGTTAATTTTATATTGCGAGTCACCCCCCGCCCCGCTCAACTCATGACCTCGGTCATTGGAGTTATTGGTTAAACCACGGCCACTACGATTCCTACCTCAATTGCAAGCAATTGGCTCGGAAAGTAGTTTGCGCCCTTAGTTCAGTATTTCTAAGTTTTATTTGATTCCTGTCCATTGCCTCAAGCACAGGGGTTTCAGTAACCCAGGTAACTTGCAGGCAACCCTGCAAGGGGAAAGGATCAGGATGGGTTGGGGGAGGGAATACCCAAACTGGAGAGACAGAGGCTGATTGTACCCCGCAGGTTGGGCGATGGCTTCGCCACAAGCCTACGCAAAAATGTCTTCAAGTTGTTGACGTAAGAGTGGCACAACTAGATTTTACTTTCCACACAACGACTCATACATATCTTATTAGAAGATACGACTTGTCCAGTGCATGGTCTCCCTTTTAGTCGCCTCGTACGACAGGCAGGGCATACCATAGGCCTATTCTACCCCGGGACCTACACGGAGGCTAGCAGTGCACTGAGAAGGCTCCCGGGGGCACAATAGATCTTTCAGGTAGCAGTGCCATAATTCCCTCTACCAATCTTATCTTATCTTACTGCTGTCCGAAAAATTGTTGTTTCTTAGAAAATTGCCTAATTTATGGTTTTACCGGAAATATATAATATATATTATGTTAGTGTCCAGTGAACATGAAAATGTATTGAGCGGCTGGTTTGTACGTATATCTTTCAGAGCTGAGCGTATGTAAAAAAATATCTCAAAAATGAAAAAAAAAATAAAATCACAGGTACCTCAAACCTAATTTAAAAACTTTGCTATCATCAATTCGGGATCTAAGAGAAAGTTTCTGTCTGAATCCGTCAACAGGAATAAAAAAGCTTCTCTGTTAATTATGTGGATGGGTCCGCAATGCTGGATTTTAACATCTGGTATTTTATCCGTCGTATCATGTATATTTATTTTGTTCCTTACTGGTTTCGGATTTTCATCCACCGTTAGAACAATTCACTAAGTTCGTGCAGAGAGTTCATTTCAACGTAATGTTTCTGTTACACTCACATGTGTTAAACATGCTATTTGTATATATGTTAAAGATGTAAATATATACAAATGTACTTATACAGGTCTATAACTTTTATTTAAACCATTTTCCTAGGAAAAATTGATGTTTTTGGAAACTGCTGGTGGAGTGGAGAAACCTTTGATGAAATTCTAAAGTTGAGGAAAGACGGTTTTCTTTGAATATTGCTTAGAGGTCTATCACTTTTAATCGAAACAATTTTGTTCCATCAAAATTTATTTTTGGGGGATTCGATGGGAGTTGTAATATTAAATGAGAGGGCAGGCTGAAGTGGGATTCTCATTACCGTTTTGTGGTCATGAACCAGCGGTAACTGCCATCAAGCAATTTTGCAACAGGGAAATCAACAATGGTGGAATAGAGAACTGGAGAAGCATTGTAGGTTATTATTATTATTCAAGGAAGGGGGAGCGCAAAACCCTACGCTATCCAAAGCCTCCCTGGGCCCATATAGCTACCCCTAAAGAATAACAACTACTGGGTCTGGAACAAAAGTCCAATTAAAACTTGATATTCCGTTTGGGTATCACCATGGGATTCGACCAGTAAGTTATCTGTCAAAAATTCCTCAATCAGAAATACCACTTTACTTGTAGTTGGTATTTTTACGTTTTTTGCTATTTTCTCAAAAATGTCTCCAACGATTTTCTTGAAACTTGATATATCAATTACACATACAAAAAGCTACAATTTTTATTTGAAACATTTCTCCGGGAAAATGCATTTAGAAGCACTTTTAGTGGAGAGATAGGATTAGGTTATCCTCTAAAGTGGTTTTTTTTTTTCAGTTTATTAAACAATTCTATCATCTAAATAATATTAATTAGAATTAAATATGTTGTTGAAATTCCGTGTTTGAAGAAAATCAGATGACCGGAAGTGCGTTTTTTTTACTGAAAAGTATTTTTCAATATTCTGCTATTTTTCTAAAACAGCTTTAACGATTTTCTTTAAACTAAGTACGTGAACTTCAACTTACAAAGAGTTACAAGTTATAAAGAGCTATAAGTTTTATTTGAAATATTTCTCCCGGGTAAACTCATTTAAGCGGACTTTTTGGGGGATTGGTAGTGTGTTATGTTTGCCTCTAAACTGTTATCTTAATTGATTATACAATTCTACCATCCAAACAAAATTAATTAAAATTAAATAAATTGCTAAAATTCCGAGTTTCAAGAAAATTAGTAAACCGGAAGTGTGTTTTTATTAAACAGTTTTTTTTTCTCAGTTTTTGTGATTTTTTTAATAAAAATACAGACGAATTTCCTTAAATTTGGTAAAAATAACTATAAAATTTGTCAATTACAATTTTGAAAATTGGATTAAGAGAAAGTTGTGTGAGTGTTTCACACCAGATTTTTTTTTTTTTTTAATTAAAAAACCTACACAATAAGGGATGATTTGATTATCTATAAATTATTCAATTTTGTTACAAAACTATATTATATTATTGCTTGAAAATGGTAAATTCAGAGAATTATTAGCAAAATTGTAATATGCTAGTTACCATAGAGCACAGAATATGGCTTGTAAAAGTTATGAATTTTTTTTAGAAAGAATAGCTAATTATTTAAAAAAAAAAAAAAAAAAATCCCAGCTTCCCTGTCTTAAATAAATTCAAGAAATCTAAACATATTATAAAACATTCCACGCATTTTTAGAAGAAGAGGCTAAAATTATAATTGAAATCGATTAGATCGAAACGGTTGAAACATTCAAACTGTAGTTTTATTCTATTTGTTAATTATTTATTTATCATTATTGTTATTTATTTTTTTCTTACATTTATTTTGTTCATAACGATAAAAATAGTATCGGTTTAATTATTGAACTAAGGTTTTTGACAAAATTGATGTCTCATAATAAGACACCTATGTCGAAAAAAAAAAAAATGAAATAATCTACTTCAAAGCAAAAATATTTTAACCGTCATTATTTAAAAAGAAATCTAAGGTTTCGAGCTTTTAAAAAAATGAATTCTGTTTCTCATTTATATATACATGTATATACGCAAAATATGTTGTAATCAATATTATGATTAAATTTATAAAAATTTATTTAAAAAAAAAAAAAAATGCATCATAAATGATTTATGCTAATCAGACTAATATTCTAAAAATGCTTTCTAATTGGTTTATTAGTTTCTCTTACTCCCTAGTAACAGGAAATATTGCAATCGGGTCAAATTTTCGATATCGAATTTTCACCGGAAATATCCGTTTTCAAGTCCTCTGAGTCCAATGAAAAAACCTTAAAAAATGTATACTTGTTATTCCATTTAGGTATCAAAACGGGATCTGACAGTACATTACCTGTCAAAAATTCCTCAACCGGAAGTACCACTTTACTAGTTGATTTTTTTTTTTTTTACTTTTTTGCGATTTTCTCAAAAATGGCTCCAATGATTTTCTTCAAACTTAGTATATCAACTATACATACAAAGTACTATAACTTCTATTTGAAATATTTCTTCGGTAAAAAATCATTTAAGGGTACTTTTAGGTGGAGCGGTGCAGTTACGGCTTCCTCTAAAGCGCTATTTCAGTATGGTTAGACAATTCTGTCAGCTAAATAATATTAATTAGTGTTAAATATGTTGTTGAAATTCCCGAATTTGACAAAAAAATCGGATGACCATAAGTGGGTTTTCCTTTACCACTTTTGTAAATGATTTTTTTTTTTCACTTTTTCGCGATTTTTTTTTTTTTAAAAAAAATGGCTCCGACGATTTCTTGAAACTTGTATATAACCTAAACATGTTAAGGCTGTACATCTTTTATTTCAAACATTTCTTTATGAAAATTCATTTAAAGGGCACTTTAGGGGAGGGGTGGGGTTATGTTTTTCTCTAAAGTACTATCATAGTTGATTATACAATTCTATCATCTAAACAAAATTAATTAAAAAATAAATAGATGGCCAAAATTGCCAAGTTTCAAGAAAATTAGTAAAACTGGAAGTGCGCTTTTAATGAACAGTTTTTTTTTTTTTGAGTTTTCGAGACGAATTTCATTAAATTTGGTACCCTAACTGGTACAACTGGTGTAAGAGATAGTTGTGTGAGTGTTTCACACCAGATTTTTTTTTTTTTTTCTAATATTTCTTTTCATATAAATATAGATATATATAATTTACCTGTTATGTAGATAATAGTAAATATTTATCCCAGACAAACTTTTCTATAAGATATTCAATTTAGCCGATTTTAATACTTTGATCATATTATATTTTAAACTCACAAAATAATTATAAAATTTTTAGACATTAAAATGTAACAACACTATTTATTATACTTAGCTACCGTTTACAAATACTATAGAGCACATTACTAATATAAGCATAAAATATGTCTAAATTCTTTAAAGACGTTATTATAATTGCAAAAAAAAAAAAAAAGTTACGCCTTGTGACCACTCTACCCTCTGAACTAACACAACTTATTCGAGCCAACACATAAAATTATTAAAAAAAAAAAAAACAACACACACGCACACATATACACATACAATATATATATATATACAAACAGAGTGAGTAGGGGAGATATTAAGATCAGGTGGGTGTATTAGAAATAGTGTTAGTTTTAGCCTTCTTTATTCAATATAATCTGACTAGGACGATCTGTATATGTGTATATATGAATGCAGTTACTATAAAAAGACTAGTGCTCGAACTGAGCAGACATAAATAGTAACAGAGTCTGGGGATCTGGGACTAGATAATCACTATACCCATTGTCCTAGGTTGTTTTTATGTCATTTTTTGTTTAATTGGTTTACCTTTTTTAAAAAAAAAAAGTAAAAAATTGTCTATGGTAAGTTTCTTTTGTCCTAATTTACTAGCCTTTTTTTTTTTAACTATAGCGCAAATAGATTCAACCAATGGAGAGATAACTAAGATTTAGAATTATTTCGCCAACATTTTTAGGTATATAATACAAATATTTTTTAAAACAAACAATTGCTTTCATTATAAATAACGTTATAATCGGTCAAGAAAGAAAACATTCAATTATGCCCCAACGTTTCGACAGAGTTTCCTATCTTATTATTATTATTATTATTCACAGAAGGCAAACCCTACGCTATCCAAAGCCTCCCAGGGCCCATATAGCAACCCCTGAAGGATAACAACCACTGGGACTAGAACGAAAGTCCAGGCCCAGGTTTTAACCATCTAAGTTTCACCAGAGACCGAACAAATCGGACCAAAACCTTAAAAGGACACAGCTTAAGATCCTCTACCGATATCCTATTCCGGCCGAAGGTCCTAAACCTAATTTCCTCACAGCCCTAAACAATCCGTCATCAGCTACATGGGTGTTTCCTCCTCCGTCTCACAAACTCTACAAAAGGGGTCAGGCATGAGTCCCATTGTATAGAGATGTGTAGTGTTATGGTGTGATGATGTGTATTTGTAGTGGCACGAGCGGTGTTGTAGAAAAAGGGCTTGTATGAATGTTTGAGATAGAGATAGAAGTATTAAGAATAATTAAGAAGTCACCACTGTTAACAATTAAATATAATCTTTCAAATAATAACTACAAGTTATTTGATATTATAAACTAATTTAATAGATTTTGAAACTGGCACAGATATTTAGAGAGCAATTCCTGAAGTGTTCTGGCTTTCTGAAGTGTTCTGGCTTTGGAAGCAAAATACGACTTAGTTGATTGAAGGTTGAGTTTAGACTGTGTACTCTTTACTCTTTGAAAGCTAAATGTTAGACTCTCTTCTTTGGAATTGCTCTCTCTCTCGCGGGGGGAATTTTCTTGTACAAAAGAGTTACCCTAACGGGATTTTGTGCCTTTGTTTAATGATCCGAATTTACAGTACCTGACAGTAAAATACACTCTTTTTGAAGTTAAATTCACAGCTCTAAGATAATTATAAAATATTAACAAAAATACAATTTTGGATACTATAAAATATTCTAAACTCTAAACTATTATTTTTCGATTTCGTTCTTCCACTACAGATGTCTCCTTAAACTACAATGCCCAGTGAGGAATCCAACCAGATGCCTGAGGGAGGTCCGTGAAAGACATCGGACCCCGCTATTCAAAGCTATCGAACCCCGCTATCCAATGGGCATTTTAGACTGCCTACAACCCACTGCACTCATCCATACGGATGAGTGCTGTGAGGTCATCCACGTCTGAAAGCCTGATAAACATGTGCCAGAAGACACACCAACAGCAGGCTCTGGACCAATCAAAGGGAGAGAGGCGCCTAATTTGGCATAACTCCTCATTCCCAAAGATACCCATATGACCTGGAACCCAGACCAGAAGCACATCCTTCAATGAAGAAAGATCTTCCAGTCTTTTAGAACATTCCAACACCAATCTGGAAGTGAAGACACATGAATTAAGCGCCTTCAACCCAGCCTGGCTGTCCGAGCAAATACAAAACACCTTTTAAATTAGTGTTACGCACCCTCTCTTCCAAAATACAGTAAAGAATTGCATAAACCTCAGCCTGGAAAACGGTGACCCAGTTTCCTATCTTTATCAAGGTTTTATATATAGATAAGTCGTGAAGATGTGGAGAAAGAATTTTTACACATACACATCTATTACACCAGTAGTGAAAGAAAGAAATGCAAAAATAATAGTTTTGAAAAATAGTTTAATGAATTTTGACAAAATATTTAAGTGAAGCAGTTTTGGTAAATAAATAGTGAATTTACCTTTAAAAAAGAGTGTATTTAGAGTCAGGTACTAAAATATACGTAAGGTCATCGCAATTAAAGAAACAAAGGCACAAGAATCCATTAGACCAACTCTTTTGTAAGAGAAAAATCCCCTGCTAGAGAGGGCATTCCTTCAAGACAGTCGGCATTCTGCTTTCAAAACCAGAATACTTGCTTCAGGAATCATTCTCTAAAAATCAGTGGCAGTTTCACAAAAATAAGTTTATAATATCTTGCAAATAACTTGTACTTATTATTTTAATAGAATATATTTATTTAAAAACAGTGGTGTTCACTTGATTATTACTAATACTTCTCTCTTAAACATATATACTTACAAGCCCTTTTACTAAACAGCTCGTGCTACACCAACTACCATTACAAACATACAACTCAACACACCAAATACATTTCACCTCTTATAATTTTGTTACATCGCAGAAACATAAAAAAAAAAATTTTCAGAAAAGATCATTTCTGTAGATGATTTGAGTCAAGTAACTAGTAAACTGTTAATTTTTTTTTTTTTATGTTTCTGTGAAGTAACAAATGTGAATGTTTTGAAAATTCTTTCTCCACATTTTCACGACTATCTACATATAATAAAGCATCGATAAAGATAAGAAACTCTGTCGAAACGTTGGGGCATAATTGAATGTTTTCTTTCTAGACCTATCCTCACCAATTTCTTCATAAAATAATTCATCAACAGTCAACCAAATACTTTTATATTATAAATAACAGAAAACAATATAAAATCCAAATGGCGTTTTTATATCAAGATATAGCCATTGAACTTGATATACATATATAATGTATAAGTAGCTTTTTTCTTTTTTGCTTTAATCGTCTATTGTGAGAGATCCCAAACATTCTGGCCCAAGCTTCCCGAAAGTTCAGAGTCTTTGCCTCCGCCGGAATTTTTTCGTTACAAAACACAACACTACTAGACAAATAAGCTATAGGAGGCTTCCAAGAAATAATGGAACCGTAAATTGCACTAAGTGGTATTATAGAGGAAAGTTTGCTAAACTTGTGTAGCTTCCTTTTGAACCTTAACAAAAATCAACTTTCCTTCCAAAATGTTTCAAATAAAATCGATGAGAATAGTGAGACATGGTCTTTGAAATACAAAAAAAAACAAACAAAAAAAAAACAATTTTACCAACGTTTCGACAAATATTATATTGTCTTTATCAAGGCCTACAACATAAAAATACAAATGGTTCTTGTAGTGGAAGAAAGAAATAAAAGAAAATAATAGTTTTGGAAAATAGTTTAGAATATTTTATAGTATCAAAAATAGAATTTTGTTAATATTTTAAATGTGTCTTAGTGCAGTGAAAAGAGTCAAGTAGTAATTTGGGGTCATTGCTATTAGAAAACAAAGGCACAAAAACCCCTTTAGGCCAACTCCTTTGTAAAAGAAAATCCCCCCGCTAGAGAGGGCATTCCTTCAGGACAGTCTGCATTCTGCTTTCAAAGCCAGAACACTTGCTTCAGGAATCGCTGCCTGTGATAGAGATTTGCATTTATTCTAGATAAACATCATATATTAAGATACAGTTGATTGTAGACACTCAGAAGCAGAACACTTGTTTTTCGCGCTCTCTAGTATCAGTGCATATTAATAAGTTAATAATTCCTTTGCAAATAACTTGTAGGTATTATTTTAATAGAATATATTATTGTTAGCAGTTGTAATGTTTGTATGTATATACGGTTAAGAGATAGAAGTGTTAAGAATAATTAAGAAGTCACCACTGTTTTATATAATAAATATATTCTGTTAAAATAATAACTACAAGTTATTTGATATTATAAGCTTATTTAATATATTGTGAAACTGGCACAGATATTTAGAGAGCGATTCCTGAAGTAGCGTTTCGATGTTTCCACCTTGATTTGTAGCACTAGTCTGCCTTTGGAAGGAATGTTTCTCTTTGTTCTTCAGTTCCTCCCCTGTCAGGAGAAGGGGGTAGTACAATGCCATAATTGTTCTTGTACCGTACCAGTAACTGGACTTGTATACCTGGCTAGCCCTTTTGCAAGAGTATGTTACATATTTTGATAATTTAGATTTATTTAAAAATTAATATTATTTCAAGTTTCTTTAATCCATCACACAGTGGTGACTACTTTCTTATTACTAATACTTCGCTCTCTTAAACTTATATACTTACAAGCTCTTTTACTAAACCGCTCGTGCTACTACAAACATACAACACAACATCCACACCCAAAAACATTTCATTCTTTTAGAAACCAATTAAAAAGCAAAAAAAAAAAAACAGAAAATAATAACGAACCAAAATAAAATATCTGATATTTTATCTGTCCGTAGCATGCATTTTCCATTTATTCCTAACCGGTTTCGGATTTTCATCCAACGTCAGAGCAAATTCATCAAGTTCGTGTAGAGAGTTCACTTCAATTTGGTGTACGCTTCCGCCTTAACTTCTTCAAATGAATTTCCTTGGAAAAAAAATGCCCATCAAAAGTGATAGGTCTTAGTATTCATAGTTAGTATATAACAAATTTAATGAAATCCGTTGGTGTTATTATAGATAAAAATAATAGAAAAACTGAAATAACTTCATTAAAAACACACTTCCGGTCAACTGATTTTTTTTTCACACTCGAAATGTTGGCAACATTGTTTAATTCTGTTTAATATTATTTAGATGATACAATTATATGATAAATTAAAATAGCACTTTAATTGAAGAAAACATAACCCAAAAGCTTCTTTAAATGAATTTTCCCAGACAAATCGGATTCATTCGAGCCGTATTTGAGAAAATTGCAGGAAAATAAAAAAAATGAAAAATTCATTCATTAAAGAGGTACTTCCGGTTGAAGAATTTTGATTGCTAAATGAAATATCAAGTCTGTACGTTCTGCGACTTTTTTTGTTTTTGAGCTATGCTGTTCAAATACATACACATACACTCAAACTCCTGTATTGTGCATTAGTCAGATCTCATCTGGAATTCTGCTCCCCTGTTTGGCCACCTAAGTTTCTTTATCACACTGAAACTATTGAAAATATACAAAATAAATTTCTAAGATTGATTGCATTCAAACTTAACATCCCCAGACAGGAATAAGACTACACAACTCTCAGAAACCATCTCAGATTGCTAACTTGTACAGATCGGAGGAAATTATTCGGTTTGCTACTAATCTATGATATTATCCATGGCCTAATAGACAGTTCTGAGTTACTATCCTCAGTGACCTTCTAAGTCCCTGTCAAAAACGTTAGGCACCGCAATCTTTTCTTCATAAAATTTTATAGAATCACTACTCCTATAATTCATCAATACCTCGATCATTAAGATTACTGAATAAACTTAGTTCCGAACTAGATATTTTTCATCTCTCCAGAATCCAGTTTAAATACGCAGTTATTGATTTTCTTCTTTCCTTCAAGCACAACATTCCATAAACTAAATCCCTCGCACCGTACCTTTTCCCTGTAATTAGGAAATATTTATGATCAAATACGTGTATACGAGGGGGTCAAAAATAACCGGAATTGCGTTGCCGCGCATGGAGCTTATGTAGTACGCATTTCTGCCGCTAGACGTGTATAGCGCAATTCCTTGCCAGTTCAGTCCTGCCTGTGTTGTCTGCCTGGCTTGTTCTGTTTATCTGCAGTAATTGTTTTTACTAGCGCTGTTTTGTTCTTTTTTCGTTTTTTATGATGGCAAGTTTAAGTGAACAACGTGCAGCTCTGAAATTTTGTTTTCTACTCGGCAAAAATACTGCTGAAAGTGTTTTAATGTTGAAAACAGCTTACAAAGATGACGCTATGGGAAAAACTCAAGTATACGAGTGGTTTACTCGGTTTAAAAATGGCGACATGTCGATTGATGACAAACCTCGTTCTGGACGTTCATCAACTGCCCGAATCGACGAAAATGTTGAAAAAATTCGAGAGCTGGTGTTCACAGACCGTCGACAGACAATTGATCAACTGTCAGAGAGTAGTGGGTTATCTTGGAGCTCGGTTCAGCGAATTTTAACGGAAGATTTGGGGATGAAAAGGGTTGCTACCAAGTTTGTTCCTCAAGTTCTGACTGACAATCAAAAAGAACATCGAGTTGAAACATGTCAACAACAGCTTGAAACTGATCCAGACTTTCTGTCAAAGGTCCATTACTGGTGATGAGTCATGGTGCTATGGTTATGACCGAGAAACAAAGCAACAGTCGAGCCAATGGAAGACGTCATCTTCACCCCGACCAAAAAAATGTCGTCAAGTCAAGTCAAACATCAAAACAATGCTGATTTGCTTTTTTGATGCCAAAGGCGTAGTCCATTCAGAGTTTGCCCCCCCCAGGTCAGACCGTCAATCAAACCTTTTATTTGGAAGTTTTGAAAAGATTGCGCAATGTCTTACTTCGCCAAAAAAGACCCGATTTGTGGCAAACAGGAGACTGGTTCTTCCACCACGACAATGCACCTGCACACACAGCCATCTCTGTTACACAGTTTTTGGCTAAAAATGGCATGGTTCCGCTGCCCCACACATCTTACTCGCCTGACCTGGCTCCTTGCGACTTTTTCTTATTTCCACGCATGAAAAAGGGCATGAAAGGTCACCGATTTGACAACATTGAAGAGATCAAGAAAAAAAACGAAGAAGGAGCTGTCAGCCATTACTAAAGATGACTACAAAAAAATGTTTCGAACAGTGGAAGCACCGGTGGGACAAATGTATTAGTTGTAATGGAGAGTATTTTGAAAGGGATAAGGTTGTTCTGTAAAAAAATTTGCAAATAAATAGCTCTTAAAAAATAATTCCGTTTTTTTTTTGGGTACCCCCTCGTATACTTATATTTTTTCTTTGTTATCTTAATATTTCAGGTTTGATTATGTTTTTTTTTTACTGAACTTTTACTTATTTGTTTTATATAAGTCTATTTGATGTATCCTTCCCTCCTCTCATAAAGGTTGATTTTCATTTTGTTATTTTATTTTTTCTCAATTTATATTAAAGAAAAGTCAATTCCAAATGCAATGTAAACTCTTCCTTGACTGATATACATTATCTGGATTAATAGATTATAAATATTTTTTTTTTTTAACTTTTATTTGAAATTTACACCTGCACTCGTACAGTGCAATAAGTAAATATGCTGTGTGTACAATAAAAGTGGCGCGGCAATCATGAATGATGATCATCCAGTGATGACCATCATTAGTCTACCAGTTGGTCACGGGGTAAATATAAATATACTTATTTATAAATATTAAATATTTTTTTAGATTTTAAGTATTTTTTTATTCAAATGTTCCTTATAGAGTTATATTTATACTACTTGTTGATATTAATAGCTGAAACTGAATATACTATATACAAAGGATTTATAATCCGTTAAATAAATAAATAAATAATAAATCCTATCCAATTAACAATTTACACTTGTGACAATTTACACATTTTTTTTTTACCCCCAAAATTATAATACTATTTAAAATTTGTATTATTTAATTTTATTAGCCAATTAAACATATAAATTATGTAATGATTTATTGGTGATTTAAATTTTTGATAACTAATTAAAATTGTTTGTTATTTATTACTCATAAAAAATTATAGCAAAATTGTAAATTAATTAGTTAAAATTAGATGAACAATACTCCTCCATAAAGTTATATTCATATAATTCTATCTAAAAATAAATAAAAACATTAATTCTTATTATAAGTTTTATTGCAATTAATTCATTATGTTAGCTCATTTTTACTTTCTCTTACTCCTAGTAAGAGGAAGTATTGTAATCGTGTCAAATTTTCGATATCGAGTTTTCATATCCGTTTTAGGTCCCCTGAGTCCAAAAAGTGGTTTTTAGGAATGGTCTGTATGTGTGTGTGTGTGTGTGTGTGTGTGTGTGTGTGTATGTATGTGAAACAGCATAGCTCAAAAACGAAAAATCGTAGAAAGTTCAAACTGATATTACGTTTAGGTATCACCATGGGATCTGACGGTGCGTTATGTGTCAATATTCCTCAACCGGAAGTACCACTTTACTAGTTGTTTTTTTTACGTTTTTGCAATTTTCTCAAAAATGGCTCCGACGAAGATTTTCTTTAAACTTGCCATATCAACTACACATACAAAGAGCTACAACTTTTATTTGAAACATTTCTCCAGGAAAATTCATTTAAGGGCACTTCTGGGGGAGGGGTGGGGTTAGGTTTTCATCTTAACTGCTGTTTCAGTATATTAGACAATTCTGTCATCTAAATAATGTTAATTAGAATTAAATATGTTGTTGAAATTCCGAGTTTGAAAAAAAATAGATAACCGGAATTTTAATATAATTTCAGTTTTCTGGTATTTTCTCGAAAATGGCTCCAACGATTTTCTTTAAACCAGCGTTGTTAACTATACATATAAAGAGCTACAACTTTTATTTGAAACTTTTCCCCTGATAAATTCATTTAAGGGGACTTTTGGGGGAGGGGGGTTATGTTTTTCTTTAAAATGCTATCACAGTTATTATACAATTCTGTCATCCAAATTGAAATAACTAGAAAATTAATATATGACCCAAATTCCGAGTTTCAAGGAAATTAGTAAACCGGACACGCTTTTACTGAACAGTTTTTTCAGTTTTCGACGAATTTCATTAAATTTGGTACACAAACTATAAAATTTTGTCAATTATAATTTTGAGAACTGGAGTAAGAGAAAGTTGTGTGAGTGTTTCACACCAGATTTTTTTTTTTGTCATTTTATATTCCAGCCCCTTCTGGCTTGTATTTAAAAAAAATAAAAATTTAATTTTTGTTTTCATAATTTAAATAAATTATATGTAAGAAAAAATTAATGATGTGTACCATAACAGTTTGTATCATAATCATTGGCGCCTTTTTTGGACAGTGGGGTTGTAGGGGTGCATAGGGCAGGAAAAAAAAAATCTGGTGTGAAACACTCACACAACTTTCTCTTACTCCAGTTATCAAAATTATAATTGACAAATTTTATAGTTTGTTAACCAAATTAAATGAAATTTGTCGAAAACTGAAAAAACTATTCAGTAAAAGCGCACTTCCGGTTTACTGATTTTCTTCACACCCGGAATTTTGGCCAACTGTTTATTTCTAATTAATTTCATTTAGATGATAGAGTTGTATAATCAAGTATGATACCACTTTAGAGGAAGCTGCAACCCTACCCCTCTCCTAAAAGTGCCCTTAAATGAATTTTCCCAGAGAAATGTTTTATATAAAAGTTGTAGATCTTTGAATGTTTAGTTCATATGTATAGTTTCAAGAAAATCGTCTGGGCCATTTTTGAGAAAATCGGGAAAAAGTGAAAAATCATATTTACTAAAGTGTTAACACAAAAGCACTTCCGGTTTTCCAATTTTTCTCAAACTCGGAATTTCAACAACATATTTAATTCTAATTAACATTATTTAAATGACCGAATTGTGTAATAACCTGAAATAGCACTTTAAAGGGTAACCTAACCCCACCCCTCCCCCAGGAAGGGCCCTTAAATCAATTTTTCCAGAGAAATGTTTCAAATAAAAGTTGTAGCTCCTTGTATATGTTGTTGATGTAACAAGTTTAAAGAAAATCCTTGGAGCCATTTTTGAGTAAAACGCAAAAAAGTAAAAAAGTCAGCTAGTAAAGTGGTACTTCCGGTTGAGGAATTTTGACAGATAACGCACAGTCAGATCGCATGGTGATACCTAAACGGAATATTAAGTTTCAGTTTTCTACGGTTTTTCGTTTTTGAGCTATGCTGTTCACATACACACACACACACACACACAGACCATTTGCTAAAAACCACTTTTTTGGACTCAGGGGACCTCAAAACGGATATTTCCGGTGAAAACTCGATATCGAAAATTTGACACGATTACAATACTTCCTCTTACTTAGGAGTAAGAGGAAGTAAAAATTTGGTGTGAAACACTCACACAACTTTCTCTTACTCCTGTTCTCAAAATTATAATTAACAAATTTTTATGTTTGTGTACCAAATTTAACGAAATTCATTGAAAACTGAAAAAAGTGTTCAGCAAAAGCGCACATCCGGTTTACTAAATTTCTTAACATTAGGAATTTTGGCCACCTATTTATTTCTAATTAATTTTGTTTGGATGATAAAATTGTATAATCAATTGTGATTAGCAATTTAGAGAAAAACATAGCCCCACTCGCTGCCCCCCATAAAGGTGCCCTTAAATGAATTTTCCCAGAGAAATGTTTTAGATAAAAGTTGTAGATCTTTGTATGTTTAGTTTATGTACGAAGTTTCAAAAAAAAAAATCGTCGGAGCCATTTTTGAGAAAATTGTGAAAAAGGGAATAAATCATTTAATAAAGTGGTAAAGTAAACGCACTTCCGGTTATCCGATTTTTTTCAAACTCGGAATTTCAGCAACATAATTAATTCTAATTAATATACTTTAGATGATAGAATTCTTTAATAAACTGAAATAACACTTTAGATGAAAACCTAACCCCACCCCTTCACCCCCATATCTGCCCTTAAATGAAATTTTCCCAGAGAAATATTTTAAAAAATAAAAGTTGCACATCTTTGTATGCGTATTCTATATACAAAGTTTGAAGAAAATCATTGGAGCCATTTTTGAGAAAAATGCTAAAAAGAAAGAAAAAAAAAACACTAGTAAAGTGGTACTTCCGGTTGAGGAATTTCGACCAGGTAATGTACTGTGAGATCGCATAGTGATACTTAAACGGAATATCATGTTTGTACTTTCTATAATTTTTCGGTTTTGAGTTATGGTGTTCACATATACATACACACACACACAAACATAGACCATTTGCTAAAAACCACTTTTTTTGGATCAGTAGACCTCAAAACGGATATTTCCGGTGAACAATTGATATCGAAAATTTGACACGATTAGAATACTTCCTCTTACTAGGAGTAAGAGAAAGTAATAAGTGCACAATTCTGGTGATCTCGAACCCAGTACTTCCGCGTTTCAATTCCAGCGCAAATATCACTAAGTTAATCCCCCCCCCCCACACTTTTTTGTACCAATAATTGCAAAAAATTTATTTACCTTTATGTGGTTATGTGATTACTAAATTGAATGTAAAATGTGGTTAATAAAAGTAGCCATTTATAATTATCGTTTAAATAGTGTTTAATATGAAGGTCCTTTTACTATATAATTAACTTTCAAATGAGAATTATATTTCAATATAGAATCTAAAGATTCTTAGTTAACCATAAAAATAATCCCAATCAACCATGAACTTAACCATTACAATATTATAATGTAGTAACCTGTTAAACTCCTTGACACAAATGTGTTTTGATTTTATTTTATTTTTTACAAATTTTTAATTGAAATAAATCCGAAATTTTTGAAAATTTTATCACTGATTCTTAAAATATATATAAGAGCCAAAATACTTTGCTTTTATTGAAATAAAAAGAGTTTTTGTTAGGGGTTATGAAATAAAGACGCTAATAATACTTTTAACAATTCTATTTAATACAAGTAAACGGACTTACATAATATACATACATAGAAATAAGGTAACAATTTATGTCCAAGCACATTCACAATCATTAACAATTATGTCCAAGCATATATGGTTGAATCTTCAACATCATCAGAGTGCAGGAGACAACGTAACGTTATACAGCTGTTATTATTATAAAACAGTACTACCAACATGATCACATCTCAAACAAGTTTAATATAAACATATAGTGTGCCCAGTTTAAAAGAAAATGAAATCTTATTTTGCAATTTTTTTTTTATAACTTTTTTATTGAAATTTACAACTACACGAAATGGTACAATAAGTAAAACAGATGTATTTTTAGATATATGTGGCGTGACAGTCATGAATGGGGCGGTCATCTAGCTTTACTTATTTCATTAAGTAAACAATTCGTGTACAGTAAACACTGATGTTTTATTCAAGTGGTTGTTAAGTAAAGACTTATAAAATGCCATGTAAAAGCAAATGCTTATTTTTATTCAATAAGACCCGATGCTTTAATGACTCAGTTGTTGGCGAATTATGAGCAACTAATCAAATAAAAATAATAATGAGTATAAATATGCAATAAACTTATGTAAAACTATGTTGCCTATGCCGTTTAACAACCTCTGGTTGGGAGGGTAAAACAACAATAAAATTTATTACATAAGATAAATAAATAAGAAGGGCACAGAGTTAGAAGAGGACGACTATATTGACGAGGCTGAGTTGATGTTGGCAATTTGAAGTATGAAACTAGGAAAAGCACCTGAATATGAGGGAATTACGACAGAAATGATTAAATATATGGGTGGCAAAGGGGCAAAGATACTGCTGCATCTATTTAATTTGTGTAGAAGCAAAAACAAATCCCTAAAGATTGGGAAATATCCGTGATAGTGCCCATATTCCATAAAAGGTGACAATAGAGAATGTGGCAATCATAGAAGGATATCCCTTCTTTCCGTACCAGCAAACTCTACTCAAAGATCTTAGAGAAAAGATGACGAAAGAATTCTGGACAGTCAACTCTGCAGGACGCCCAGTGCGGTTTTAGAAACAACCGAAGCATTCAAGACTTAATATTTACTTTGCGCCAGATAAGCGAGAAAGTGATATAAAAAAGTAAGCGAGTGAATTTGTGCTTTGTAGACCTAGAAAAAGCATTTGACCGCATCAGAAGACCTGATATAATCAAACAAATGAACACTCTGATTAAGAAAACAGTGAATGAAGAATTAGGGAGAGCCATAGACAGTCTGTATATAAGGACAAGGAACTATGTTCGAACAGCCAATATCAGTTCTCGGGAGTTAGAGACAACAAAAGGAATTCGTTAAGGCTGCAGCCTTAGTCTGCTACTGTTCATAGTTACTCGAGAAGTGTCAAGTCAGAATGCGTAAGTTTGAGATGGGTTTCTTCAGAAAGGCACCCACTCGCTTGAACGTCCTAGCTTTCGCTGACGATATAGTCCTGACTACGAGCCATGCTGACAACCTGCAATATAATCTGAACATTCTCCAAGAAGAGCTAAGAAAAATTAATATGTCTCTCAATACAATGAAACCGAAGACGATGGAGATTGGCAGGTAAAGAGGTCAGCCATTGAACGTTATGGTTGATCGGCAAGTCCTACATCTTGTTAAAAATTTCAAATATCTAGAGTAATATAAATGAAGAAGGCCGAATCTATAAAGACATAAATAATAGAATTGCTTCGGCAGGAAGATTGTTAAATGCCTTAAAAAGAGGATTTATAAACAAAAAAGAAATTAGTAAAGCATTAAGGTAACAATCTTCAAAAATATATACCTCCCAATATTATGATACGGTAGTGAGTCATGGGCTCCCACATCAAAACACCGTAGCCAAATCCAAGCCGCGGAAATGCACTTTCTTCGAAGGATTGAGGGTGAGACGCGTAGGGACCGAATAAGGAACACTACGATAAGATCAAACCTAGATGTCAAACCTGTGGAAGAAGTACTAAGAGAAAACAGGGGCTATGGGCATTTGATGAGGATGGATGTAAGGAGAGTGGCTAGGACATGCTGTGAAGAGAAAATGCAGGGGCAGCGAGATCGAGGAAGACCGCGAAGCACTTGGGAAGATGTGATCAGGGAAGATTTTACAACAAGGAGAATGGAGTGGACCAAGAGAGCTAAATTGACGAAGGACAGGAATAGTTGGAAGGCACAACTGAAGGCAATCTCGACACGGCAAAGTAGAAGAGATTTAGATTGAGAAAAAGAAATAAATAAGATTTAACATAGGTTTTCATAAAGTAAGCCTTTAAAACTGAACAACTCTCATGGACTAGCTGGTATAGAAGAACCCTCCATTGTCAACTCCATTCTTTCTTCTTAGAACAATGTTTAAACTGACTTTGCCCAGTACAAGTCTGTGACTTCAAACTCTTTATCAGGACATCCTGAAAATGGGCGATTAGTAGAAGTAGAAGAAAGCTGTAGTGAAAAAAGTTTCTGTTTTCCAGTATTGCGAACTCAATCACCTTCTTTTTTCTATTCGGCGATGGAGATGAGAAATGAAGAGGAAAACCGCAGGAAAATAACGCAAGATAGACTTAGTAAAGAGTTATTCTTTACCAGTTTCGGATGAAATCGCTGGAAGGACCTGTGCAAAATATTACTTCATTTTGTCGACGGGATTATTAAAAATAAGTAATAGTTCTCAGTATGTGACCCGCCACTTCTGACCAGCCACTTCTTCAAGAATCTTGTCGTCTCCTGCAGGTTTTCCAGCCTAAGAAACTCCAGCATTCGTACAATTCACGTATTGTGTGCTGTAGGAGATAATGTTTACGACTAAGTGGGTTTAGTGAACCCATAAGTAAACTGTAGCTCACTCACTAACAATTACATCTTCTATACTTTATAGACGATTATATTCTAATGTATAGGAAGTCTCAATAGATCTATCAAGTCGGGGAAATTTGGCTTTATTAGCCCCTATCTCTACAAACATCCAAAGCTCTAATTAAGTAACAGGGAAGGGAATAGTGGCTAGTGTACTGGATTCTCATGCGGAGGACCCGGATTCGAGTCCAACAATGCTACCGTCAGATTTTTTTCTTCCTAGGAGCCCCTAAAGCTCACTGGCCAGTGATGGGCAGTGTTGTCTGCAACGAGAGAACACTGTGGAGGCCGGTAGTGCACTGAGAAGGCTCCGGGTGCCAATGACCATAGATGTTGACGCGCCTTATTTTTTTTAAAAAAAAAAAAAAAATTAAGTAAACCCCCAATGGGATAACAGCCCATGAAGGGCTAAAGGCTTGCCAGACGGCAATTTGAATGGGGGGGCGTGTGGAAGGCATGCCGCAGTTCTCACATCGTTTAGTTATGTAGCTTCCCACTGTTTATCACGATGCTGGGTCAACACCGACTTTGCCTCCGGGAATCGAACCGTGAATTCTTGCACTTGACGCGAGTGCGCTAGCCACTAGACTAGAGGACTCTAATAAAGTAAAGTTCTAAAAATAAGAATTGAATCAAAACAAATGGCTGTCCAGTAATTCTCCTCAAATTTAACATAGGAATAAATAGATCGTAATAAAATCACAAAATGCAATATCTAAAATTTCTCTCTAGTGGGCTATCTTATGGATATTATAAGCTCTGTTGAGTAATTTAAAGGTCTATGTAATTAAAGTGTTTAAAGGTCACAGGAAACAAGTGTAAACCCAGCGTGCGAATGCTTCCCTTATTATATTTATGGATCTTATCATTGCTCATGATTTTTTTGGTTTTTCTAAGTAGCTAATAAATCATAAAACACTACAAAACTTAATAACATTTAATAGTATTTATTTTATTTTTTTGAATTATTCTTATTTTTACATAATCAAATACTAGATTTCCTTTATAAATTATATCAAAAATTAACATTTAATAATATAACAGAATTAATAATGTGTAGGCCTTCCCGATGGAGATACGTCTAACTTTCCTCGTTGACTAGCCAAGGTTGAGAAGTTTGAGTTGCAATCCTTTAAGAATTTCTTGACTATTGAATGTCTGGTGTACTTATCTTCTTCTCTTCTTCCAGCCTTCTCCTCCAGCAAGACCTTCTTTTTTCCTTATTTCATCGGCCCATCTTGTCAATATCTCCCTCTTTTCCTTTTACTACTCAACTTGTCCATACACATTCACACATCATCACCTTTCATCGCTAACTTACCACCTGCTATCCTCACATCTAGACAGAAAACATTTCACATAAACAGCTGCATTTGTTCACATTCTCATTCCTTACACGATCTGTTAGTTTTATGCCCAGCATACTCGGTTCTATCTAACTTAATACGAATTAAGCTCCTAAACATTTGAAGCTATATAAAAAAATGTTCTCAGCAAATTTTAAATTGTTTAAGACCTTCCTTTCATTTGGGAGGGGGGGGCATGTCGAAAGCTTTGGTCATTAGCGCCCCATATTCATTATACATCTTTCTAATGTGTGACCACTCCAGCTGGGATAACACCAGTACCTTATTTGGCAGCCATACACAATAATTTGTTCAGCAAAGTAGGGTGGAGCAAAATGGTTGGGTTAGTTTTCTTTCCACACTTTCCCACTTATGCCATCGGTCTAGTCGACGCTGGGGGAGTGTAGAATATTATTGTATCATCTCTTAACATCTCTTGTTGGGGGGGGGGGGGGGACAAAAACCAAAAGTATCATTTTCCATCTGATATTGTACATTTCTTAGATATTTAATTATATGAATTGGTTTAAGGAGGCTATTGAACAATTGAGGAGGGGTGCAGAACTTTGAACATATGTATATTCCTGCACCTTCTATTATACGCTAATCCTAAAGGGTTAAAATACTTTTATAAATTTTCTTCCAACCCCAAGACAAAAGATTAAAAAATAACCTAACCATTTTTACTAGCATTCTCGCTACTAAATACATTCTCGCCAATAAATACATTCACACTATAAAATCGTTCTCGCTATAAATACATTCTCGTCAATAAATACATTAACGCTAATAAATACATTCATACTAAGTATAGACACGAAGGGAAAAGTACTCGATATTCCTTTTCCCTTTAAAATAAGTAACCTAATAGGTGAACTTCTCAATATTCCTAACTGTGCCTAACCTAACTACTAAATCTAAATTTTGTTATATAGTTTTATTTCTTTCAAATAATCGGATGGCCTCCTTATGTTCCTTTCAATATTAAAACGTAATATATTATACCAAAATTAAACCATCCCTAATTCTAGAACAAATTAGCTTGGTGACAGCGAATCACGTTGTCTATCCGATTACTCCCATTGCTTTAAATCCTGTGCTGGTTATTACATCATTCACAATAACTACACTCGGCTATCTTTGTATAGCTCCTACAAAACCACTATACTATTATGACAGCCTGCTGTCTGGTAGATTTAATATCGAGGAATTAATCAAGGTTAGGAGTTGCTAGCATTCCTAAATAAAAGTTGGTCAGGTGGACAAAACTCCTTAGCTGAAGAGAAACCCTGAAAGGAAGGATACCCTGATATCAATCTACTGGTTAACTACTGGCTGCAACTCCTACATATTAATAACTATTACTCACAAGGCTACCTCAAGGACTGGTCTTTGGGACTTAGATCTTGAATTGAAAGAAGATGAACACTGTCAAAGACTTTAAAAAAAAAAGTCCACCAAACCCTAAGTATATTTCATAATTATTGTACTCTTGAGATTTTTCCTAGTGGCTGGTTTATTGTTTATAAATAAATTGTGGAACATATTTTCCTAAAATCGGCCCATCCATCCTTGGCAGATGTCGTCAATAAATACATTAACGCTAATAAATACATTCCGCTAATAAATACATTCACACTAATAAATACATTCATACTAAGTATAGACACGAAGGGAAAAGTACTTGAATTTTCTTAGCTATATTCAGGAAAATAACGTGCTAATAGCCGGACATAATGATATCAGTAAAGTAGAATTACTTTTATTGATATGGAAATATGATTATTATGAAAGACAATTGTAAATATTAGCATGGATTTATATCTGGGAGGTTTCTATTTGAACCCCTAATAAAACTCTCAATTTATATTTACTAAAGAAATTTTGATAGCAATGTGTGGAGCTTCAGAACAAGTTCAAGAAAACTAATTTAGTAGGGTTCGTGTATCTATTTTATTTGCTACTTGAAAAAAAAAACAAATACATAGAAGAATGAATATTTCAACTTCTAACAAAATTTATATTTAAAAAATAAATAAAAATATAAACAAAGAGATATGCAAAAATCTTATAACTAAGATACCCGGATGTTTAAATAGTGGACGTCAGCCCTTCTTATATTAGTTTGATGTTACCAGAGAGATAACTATTCCTACTCTTTAATGGATCGCTGATTCAAATAATTTTTCTCTGACTCATAAATAAAATACTACAACGGTAAAATTCCAAGTCATAATTATATTCCCATCAAGTTACTTTTAATTTTATCTTTTCCATAAATCTTTAACTAACAATTGAAAAAAAAAAAGTTACATTTAACATTGGACCATATACCAAACAAAGATTATTCTGGAAATAAATAACATAATTATTCAAGTATTATAAATCCTTATTGTTTAAATGATAGTGATTTTAACCTATAGTTTTATGTCCATTTCAATTTGAAATAAGCTCATTTAAAAAAAAAATTTGATATCGTTTTATTTCTGAAAAAAATCTGTTGTGACACGACTTTTTCTTATTGTATTTAACACAATTATAAAAACTTGAATATTATGCAGAAGTAGTGACGAGATACATGTATCTAGGGCAAAACAAATAATGGTCAAATCTCAAGGAATAGACCAACTGGATATTCCGAGTTTTAGATATCAGCATTTATGTTCGTAGATCGAATTTATGTTATATTAAAAAAATCAGTCAAACAGAAATGTGACTTTATTGAATATGACTTTTAGTTTCTTTTACTCCTCTAGTAAGAGGAAGTATTGTAATCGTGTCAAATTTGCGATATCGCGTTTTTTTTTACCGGAAATATCCGTTTCGAGGTCCCCTGAGTCCAAAAAAGTGGTTTTTAGCAAATGGTCTATGTATGTATATGAACAGCATAGCTCAAAAATGAGAAATCGTAGAAAGTTGAAACCTGATATTCCGTTTAGCTATCACCATGGGCATCTGACAGTGGGTCGGTCAACTGTCAAAATTCCACAACCGGAAATACCACTTTACTAGTTGTTGTTGTTTTTTACGTTTTTTGCGATTTTCTCAAAAATGGTGGCTGCGACGATTTTCTTTAAACTTGGTATATCAATTACATATACAAAAATGTGCAGTTTTTATTTAAAACATTTCTCTGAATAAAAATTCATTTAAGGCATTTTTGAAGGAGGGGGGTTATGTTTTTCTCTAATGTGTATAATCATAGTTGATTATACAATTCTATCATTCAAACAAAACTAATTAGTAATAAATAGATGGCCAAAATTCCGTGTTTCAAGAAAATTAGTAAACCGGGAAGTGCGCTTTTACTGGACAATTTTTTTTCAGTTTTCGACGAATTTCATTAAATTTGGTACACAAACTATAAAATTTGTCAATTATAATTTTGAGAACTGGAGTGTGAGAAAGTCGTGTGAGTGTTTCACACCAGTTTTTTTTTTTTTCTATCGTCATATCATACAACTTATATTACTTTTTTTGGTAATACCAGTATTAGAACTAAGCATTAAACACTAGAAAAAAGTTTTGATTTTTGTAGAAAATTTAATTTATTAACATCAGTAGATCTAAAACGTAGTGTTGATTGTAATAATATTTGGCAGTGAAATCATTAGCGACGTAAAACAATAGCTATTAATACATATATTTTCAGCCTCAAATCCTACAAAACTTAGTATAAAAATGAACATAAAATAAAGTAGTACCAATCCTAATTTATATTGTAATAAATTTTAAAGACCGCAATTTTTTTCCTTGCTTTAGCATCTACGGCTATAGCCATGCAATATTAATTAGAAACTGATCCTAACATTTATTTAATCTACCAACTTATTTTCTGATCCTAACTTAAATAATTATTACCAACTTCACAATCATTGAAGTATACATCTATTATACAAATAATACTAGTGTAGGGGTAATGAACCACCACCACCATCAGAGAGAAAGAGCCCCTCTCGAGAGAGAGGAGAGGAGAGGCCAGTTGGATATATATACGAGAGACAGAGTCAAAAAAAGATATTCTGTTCAACAGTCTTACACTTCAATTGTACATATCGTTTAGCCACGTCAGTCTGTCTGTTCAGTTCTTACTGACGTGGCTAAACGATATGTACAACTGAAGTGTAAGACGTTGAACAGAACTATCTTTTTTTGACTCTGTCTCTCGTATATATATCCAACTGGCCTCTCCTCTCTCTCTGATGGTGGTGGGGGTTCACTCGCTAGTGTGGATGAGTGGTGGGGGTTCACTACCCCTACACTAGTTTTATAAATGACCTATAGGGTATCCTAATGTGTGATGGAGTACTTCATATTCCTCTCGTGCCGTTAAATCTAATCCTAATTTAAAAATAAATACAACTATTTACATAACTCATTCACGCTCTGACCAACAAATCCATTCTCGCTAATAAATACATACGAGTACATGCTAATAAATACGTTCACACAAATTATTAAATTTCCTACCTACATTCATATATTCATTCATTTTGTGGGGGTGGAATACTCGATATTCTTCGCACCCCCTTGAAACCTAAATCTAATGAAGAGTAATCCTAATTTAAAATTCTTAATTTATCACATGTCTGTATGCTAAATTTTTATTTGTATACTATCAACAAATTCAACTATCTTACTGTAAACTTTTACGTTGGCTTCCGCAAGTAGTATTTTATAATTAAAAGGTTTAGTTAATTCCTTACTTACTTTCTTAAGAAACAGTTCTCATCTAATATTTTACTTTGGGCATATTATAATTATGTGTTCTAGGCTTTCATTTTCGTTACATAATGCACATAATGGACATTTTTCCACACCAATCTTATACAGATATTCTTTGCATACTCCATGTTTGATTCTTAGGCGTGAAATGAGGCGGCAAAATCGTTTTGACGGTTGAGTGAAACCACGGTTTATTATTTACAGTGGTGTTCACGGATTTGTAAAACAAACCTTTGTCACCTGTAGAATACATTGTCTGCCATTGATTTTAATAATTTCTTTTTATAAATGGAAAAATGTCATTATATGGTTGTTTTATGCTTCACTCCGCGGTGTGCCAGGCGTCGGCAATCAGGCGATGCGAGATGTTGGGCTCCTCTGCCGCAAATGCGGAGGAGAGACCGAAACTCCAGCCCATGTGCTGGGAAAATGCCCGAACAACATGCTCCTCGTCACTCGCCGACACCACAATGTCAAACGTAGGATTATCGAGTTATTAAATGAAAAAGGATATGCATGCTATGAGGGGGTCTACTGTGTTGACACGGACGGCGCCTCAAGATACGCAGATATAGTAGCGTTTGATAAAGACAGTCCATCTGCGTTAGTTGTCGACCCTACGGTTAGGTATGAGAGCAACGATCCAGACCAGGCCAAGCGGATTAATGAAGAAAAGAGAGCAATTTATGAGAAGTGCGTTAACTTTCTCCAAGAAAAGTTCCTACAAGAATTTGGAAAAAGGAACTTTGCAGTTCACGGTCTATGGTTCGGCTCACGGGGGGCAATCCCAGTGGCTACTGCTAAATTTTTTTGATAATGTCGGCATTGACAAGGGGAATTTGACCCGGCTGGCGGAGCAAATTATCTTGGATTCCATGGGAATCCTCCATAATCACATCTACGGTCATTGAGAAATTGGTTATTAAAATAGTCTTATTTAATGCCCTACGTATTGAGTTTGTGTATGTTTCATTCTTATTGCGCGTATTCTTTGCGCTATTTACTTTAGTTTTGTAACGTTCGTATCTTCTGGACTTGAGATTGTCTCATGAAGATAGATTAGATTTCATCTGTGTTTTTTTTAGCAACTCAATGAAATTGAGCAGCCACATCGACTAGGTTTGTCGCTGTAATCTCGCCTTCGGTAGTTACTTTTTTAGCAAAATAATCAGCTTTTTCATTTCATTTTATTCCTATATGAGCCTTTATCCAGATAAATATGACTATAGTTCCTTTACTCATCAGGTTGGACCATATGTTCCTAATATTTTTTTCTACATGGCCGATAATAGAATCTATTCTATAATTTTCTAATTTACATAATGCACTTCTGCAATCGGTGAATATAATTGCGTCCTTAGTATTGATGGAAGATAGATATTTTAGGGTTTCTAGGATAGCAATGAGCTTATTAGTGTAAACTGTGGCTATATCGGGTACTTTGATTAATTTAGCTACGTTCAATTTTGGATCGAAGTAGTAACATCTACAATTATTATTTAATTTTGAACCGTCTGTGAAAATTGGATATGTATCTGGCCACTGTTTATTAAGTTCTGACATAAATAAGTAGTTAACTATAATAATAATAATAATAATAATTAATAATAATAATAAGCATGGTAGCCATATTGTTAACATGTACTTCGGGTATGTCGTCATCATCGTGACGTAACGGACAATATCGATACTACTAATTACCAGCTTTACAAATGAAAACGTATTATTTTTATTTGAAACATTTTTTTCGTATTCTGAAAATTATTGTAAGAAAAAATATTGCGAGTAATTCACATCAAAAATTTTCTTTTAATTCACAGAAAGATTATGAAATAATAAAACGCACACTTTATGGATACTTGTTCCTCTAAATGCTACTTAATTCGCATTAAATGGGGAATTAAAAAAAAAAACACAATTCTCTTTTATTAAGAAAACTTTAACAACAGTTATAAACATAAAAATGTTATTTCTAGTATTGCACCTATCTTTCATAATCGACATTCATGAGTGGCCTGACAGGAAATCGAATTGCTGGCCGATACTTTTAAGAAACTATTTTAATGGTGAAATTCTTTCTCAATTTTCTACGAAATATTATGTTGTCAAAATATACTAAAAGATTTGACACTTGTTTATTATATATGAATAAATTATTTGTGGTTACAATTAGGCGGATATTCTATCCGGAATTCGTAAAATATCGCCACTTTCTACAAAAATGAATTTCTTGGTGGTGAATCAGTGTAGCTGAGATTCAAATGTTTTATCTCAAGTTGTGCCTGCTCATTCAGTAGATTGAGATTATCTTAACATCTTGTCAACATATTATTTGATTTTCACTCACCAGCTCCCTTCAAACTGCATCACTCACAAAGCTGTCCCCCAGCAGAACTAGACAGTCTGGATACAGTGATTCATTGTAGCATTGATGCCAATGATTGATTGGCTACAGCCACATCAATGCTCTATGCCCCACATCGTTACCGAGGAATTAGATTACTTTGCTGCATCTCGGTAGCACCCTTTTCAGCAATGGTCCTTGGCTGAAAAGTTGGCCAAGTTAACTGATGCTATTTTCCCATCCACCTTCGCGTTTAACCATGTGATAAGGATTGTGCAGTTCGGTTAGTGCTGGGAATGTCAATGTCGAAGAAGCCGAGTTAAGAAGGATACGGCAAGAATTAAGATAAAAGGCTTTCAATGAGTGGGTAAGTTGCAAATGGCAAGGCTTCGGTAGCATTTTAGAAAAACAATTATTGGAACTGAGTGGATTAATGAACTGTAGCTGTACGTTAATTATGCTTGACTCCGCGGAGAGCGAGGCGCTGGCAATGCGAGATGTGAGCTCGTCTGCCGCACAGAAGAGAGAGATCGAAATCCAGCCAATGTGCTGGAAAATTACAACATGCTCCTCGTCATATTTCGACACTATAATGTCAAACGTAGAGTCATCAGGTCATAGAGTTACTATAGAAAAATGAATATGTATGCTGTGAGGAGGTCTACTATATTGTCACGTACGGCGCCTCAAGATAAGCAGATATGTTGCATTCGATAAAAACAGTCCATCTGCGTTAGTGTGGATCCTACGATTAGGTATAAGAGCAACGATCCAGACCAGACGTAGCACATTAATGAAGAAAAGAAAGCGTCTTACCAGAAGTGAATTAACTTTCTCGAAAATAACTTCCTATATGATTTTGGAAAAAGCAACTTTGTAGTTCACAGTATATGGCTCGGCTCTCTGGAGACAATCCCAGTGGCTACTGCCGAATTTTTTGATGATGAAAGGCATTGACAATAGGAATCTGACCCAATTTGGCAGAGCAAATTATCTTGGATTTCCTAGGAATCCTACGTAATCATATCTACGGTCTTTGATAATTAGGTTATTAAAACAGTTTAACTTAAAAGCTCTATTTATTAGTTTTTGTTATCTTTCTTCTTCTTCATGTTTGCACTGTTTATGTCGTTTTTTTTTAATGTTGACTTGAGATTGTCTCGTGAAGAATGATCTTCATCAATAAGCTGTGTTCTTGAGCAAATCAATGGAATTGAGCAGCCACGTCGACTTGGTTTGTTGCTATAATCTCTAGCTGAACAGCTTCAGCAAATGTTGGAGGTCTAAAGAAAGGAACTCTTACTCGGTTTCTTTCGATGCTGAAAAGCATTGAATTCAGAGACCTGCGGTCAACATAGATTCTTTTAACGATAGTGAAAGATCTATTTTACTGCACTGGAGCCTATTCAGCGCACTGCGGGCCTCTGGGCAGTGGTCTCCATCTCCGGGCAGTGAGCTGGAGACTCCTAGAAAGAGAAAATCTAAGGGCAGCCCTGCTGTACTCGAACCCGGGACCTCCGCATGGGAGTACAACACGCTATCAATAAGCCAATCCCTTCCCTGCGGTAAGCATAGACAATACAGGGTAAATTTGAACATCTACATTGATAAATTTAATTTTTTATAGTATATATTTTCTATTAGTAATCGCTATTTAAAATAAACAAAAATTAATGTACGAACAGTAAAATTAGTCCAATCAAAGGGAATTTTTTTTTTTAATTTTAACAAAATGCCTCTTCTTTACTCTTTATTCTACTTTTGGATAGGTGTTAAGGTTGCCGTTGCCTTTCTCCTCTTCCTCTGCTCTGTCAATCACCGTCCCTCAGACCACGACCTACCATCTCCTCCCCCAGTCAATTCCTCCAAAGTTGCCTCTTCCTTCTCTTCCGCCTCTCGACGATCCAATCCAACACTCTGCTAGACCACTTCTAGGGATCATTCCTTTATCACGACACAGCAGACTAACTTCCACTTCACTTGTCTTCCATCCATCATTCGTCCATTCTTCATTTGACGCTCTCTTCAATATCCTCCCCCACTGTCTCGTTCCTCATTCTATCATTCTAGTCGTACTAACTCATGAAAGAAGATATTCTATAACTTTTAAAGATTCTGTTTTTGTTGTTATTGTTTTTTTTGGATAGCCCCATATACCACAGCATAAGTACAGCATCCGTCTTTTTATCACCAAACTTCCACTTTCACCACCGATCAAAAATATGTAAATTCTTTAATTTCATTCACTTACTTCATTAACTTCTCTCTCTCTCCTCCAGCCTCCAAATAATTTACTTCTTAACCAAACGCAATAAATTGGGTATTGTCTAAAATTATTTCAGAACCCGTAAGCGAATTCATTTTTTTTAATTTTGCTCATAACATCATCATCTTGTGCGAATATGACCCGATAATCTGCAAAACAAAGCAACCATAATAAATGTCTATCTTCAACGTATTCCCTTCTATTCCACCCGATCAAAGCCATATCCTAATATATGTCACGCTAAATTGATAATACATAGCCGCCTTGCTTTAAACCCTTTATAACTATACATTTTTTTGACATTCCTTCCCAATCTTTCCCAGATATAGATCATCAGCCTTTCCAATCCTAATTACTTTTTGCTCTATATCGATACAGTCTAGGCAGGCCACAGTCTTTATTTAGTCCTTTTTCTCGGAAGAAAAAATAATTTCGAATTTCTTAAAATAAAAAAATATATTCTAGTTGAAATAGGAAAGTTTCTCCGTTTCTCCGAGCTCCGCAATTTCAGAGCATACAAAATAATAAAAAAATTTTGTTTACAAATTTGAAATCTCCAAACAAAATTAAAATGGATTTCCAATAAAATATTGTGAAAGTCAAATAAATGTGTTTAAGATGTATAAATAATTTACTACTTCTAATCACCGAAAATAAAGCTCATTATTGGTTTTAAAAAACTATATTATCTATAAAATTGGAAATTCTATTAATCTATAAAAGAACGCTTGAGTTCTTAAATAATTATAAAAATAAAAAAAAACTGATAAAATTTATTTATTCATGAATAGCTAACTAATCATGATTGCTCCTGCTATCTAGTGAATGTAGCTATAACTAAAGCGCACTCCTATATTTCTGATAGCAAACCTGCCATTTAAGTTATACTGTCGCAGGCAGCTACTTGTTTATATATATATATTGTTCATAATATGTAATATATATCTGTTTTAATTAATTTATAGAACAGATAACATCTGTCCTCCAGTAGAATTATGCCATTTGTAACTTCTCATATGGGAACTTGAATAAAGAGCACGAGGGTTGACGACAATCGTGGCTGAAAAATTAAATAATTCTTCATGCAGTGGTTAATAAAAACAACAAACAAATAAAAAATGTATTTACAAAGAACATGAGAGTTTTTAATATGAAGCCAATGTTTTTTTAGTAATGATCAATAAATGTTGGCAAGTTCTTTTGAAGGAAAAAAATTCTTTGTTTTTCTTTTTTTTTGTTTTTACAATATTAGCCTCCAAAGAATAAAAATTATCTTTTTATAAAGATGTAAATGAAGATAACCTTCATGATAAAGCCTACCGCACGACAAGCAATGATGTTTATATAGTTTAAGAAGGTAATTAATTTAGACAGGATAATTAAAACTTTATTCTCTTTAAATGTCTTTACTTTGGCTTTTATGTAAACGAAAAACTCAGTAATACTCAATTGTTTTACTAAATCCCCAGGAAATTGTTTGTTCCGTCAGTAAATCTCAACTAGAAGTTCTAAACAGAACAAATTAATGAAAGAGTTAATTTATCAAATAGATAATCAGATATATTCATATAATGTGAACATTGTATAGAGTTAATGATCCTTGCTACCTAGCTTTGTTAACACGTTTTTAATTCATTTTATTTTTGAAAGTATATATGTAGATGAGCTGTGAATAAAATACATTTAAGTGGAGCACTTCCTACAGTATTCATTTTGTTTTTTTCATCAAATTTCGTTCAAACGAAAAATATTTTACAAAACCAATGCATGTCTTAACTTTCTCACAACTATGTCTTTGTCAAGGGCGATTTTATGCATGAAAGAACACCGCTGCCGCCGAGGGGGGCTCCGAATTTAAAAAGAAATAATAGAACTGGATTAATGTAGAGATTTTAAATACACAATTTGCATTATGCATTTAGTATTATATTCTCTTTTGACTAGAGAAATAGATTGCCATGTCAATGAGCGGTTTAAAATGGAACCCTAAGACCCCAATGAGGCGAGCATGTCATCTTTGAGATTCTGCCATTTCTTACACTGTGAATGTATTTATTTTTGGACGAGTTTATCATTGTAAATGTAATGAGATACAGAATATTGAGGTTGTTAGTGATTGTTGTAAATGATCTGATGAATTCACAACAACAATTGTATTCACGAATTATATTTAACTTGAATTTAGAGATGAGTTTAGCGTAGCCAAAGAAAGAGCTGGTGATGGTAGCTAGTATAGTAGCATTCAGAGTGTGAGCTTTATTAGGAGGACTCTTGCTTGTTCTAACAATCTATCAATCCTAATGTTCTAACAATGCTTGATTTGCAGGTTAACTAACTAGCCAATAGAAACTCTCTGGACTGACAAAGTGTCTCTTTTGAAGACTTAGTTTACTAATTGTTTACTTCTTGGAAGTTCGTTGTTCGTTTATCAACTCTGTGAGAATAGTGTGTAGACTTTTTGAGCATAAAATAGGCTTTTGAATTGGTATTCATCTTCTTGAATGCTTGATTCATCTTTATTTATTCTGACTTAAGCTCCAAATTTGACATGTCTTACTATAATTTCGAACGATGATGGAGAGCTTGGTACTTGTAAAGATTTTGCCCTTCCTTCCCTACCTACTTGGTGCCGACTGAAAATGTTTAAATGCACAATGTGAGATTTCAGTCACGCGTTGAGTGGCAACATCGGAGTCATCAGCGCTGTTACGGGAAATTTTCTCAACATAAGAGTTTTGTGCTGTTATTAAAAGAGAATGTTCACAACATATACATATTATGTTATTACTTCCATTACATAAAATTATTTAATATTTACAGAAACCATAGTCAGACATCTTTGTTATTTAATAATGATTAATTAATCAGTTTACACATAAAATTAGTTCCGAAAATTCTCAAACTCTTGGTTATCGCAGGTTACCTAAAATGCTAGACAAATGTGTCATTGAAAGGTGGATTCTTTGTTTTGAAACTTAGATACAATTTTCTTCCGCAGCTATAGATTCTTCAGTTTCAAATGGAAAAACTTACTTAGTGGGGAATCCAGTTTATATCAAAATCTTATTACGGTAGGGTCCGCAGAACTGGAATATATCAGAGATTTTCTCGTTACAGCCTGTTTTATTCTGTCATCGACTACATTTGCCCTTGATAAAAGTAAGTCTTGTTAATGATATACAAACTTCCAAATCTGGGAGAGTGTGTAAACTGATTTTGCAAGTTTGTAATATATAACATCCTGTCTGTTAATAGTCTGAAAATGGATGAGCGCCCGAAACCGGTCGGTACCCTAAATAAAGCGACTATCAAGGAGAAAATATCTATGTTCATTTTATTCGGAAATTACAACTGCAAGATAGAATAAACTTGGAGTTAAAAGCGGGACAGGGAATATCATAAATTATATCTCAGACTGTTTTATAATGATGAATACATTAATAACAGATCTAGCTCTTGGATGCGAAACTTATCATGTAAACGAGACTAGAATAATTTAACTTGAATTATAGATCCATTAATCAAGATATTTGTTTAAATATGTAGTCATTGTAACAAGGAAGAAATCGAAGATATTTTACAATTTATCTGAGTTCGCCATATAACTAGTTCAGTATAGGCAACGATATCTTGAAAAGAAGGATGTTTGTAAATTTCTTAATGGCCAAAAATGGGGTATACTCTGTAAATATTTAAAAGATGTTTTATAGTAGAGAAAATTACTAATAGTTCAATTCCATTCATTCAATTTGTTCACTCTTTTCATTTTAATATTTCTAAAAATTGAAAGCAATGTTCTGTTTTATGAAAGGAAGATTCATGTAACTGTTTATCTTTAGCAACTCGACAGATGGATTTCTAATAAATATATATGTATATATTAATGTGTGGGTGTGTATATATAACATGTTTAGGCATGGGACCTGACAAGAAATTATTCATCGAAATCTTGGAAGTTTTTTTTTAAATTTTTTGCGATTTTCTAGAAAACTGACAGCCAAATTTGTTTAAAGTTCGTATATCTCATTATCAGAGATATTTTCCTTGATAGCATGCTTCTTTTTGTGGTCATCACCGGTTTCAGACGTTCGCCTAATATAAGGATGTTTTTATCAAAATAGGGTGATAACATAGACTTGCAAATTCAGTTGACACACTGGTTTTAAAAAGTGTTTTTATTAGGAACTAATTAGGTTTAGAAGGAGGCTCGTTTTTGTTTAGTAAGAAGAGGTTCGTCAGTTATGACGTCACCTAACCCTTCACCACAAGAAGAGAATGTTTTGTGTAATATTCCCATAAGATTAAAGTATCTATCTAATTAAGTACAAGATAGGGAATATCATGTATAAATATTGTTTGATAGCTATATCATATCTTCTGTGATATTATATCTGTAGATATCCTGCCACAAATATATATAAAAGGGCATTCCAAATTATTAGTAACTAATTGTATACCGTCTATATGTAACTGCACACTGTGTTCATTTTTAAATAAAGTCTTTTTTTTGTGACTTATTAAATTTCAGTTCTTTAATTGTCTGAGTGGGTAAACACATGTTGTTATTCGCTTTTTAAAAAGGCTGGTGTATATTGTTCCTTTCAAAGCATCTGTCATTGACGGGTATTAAGATTTTTTTTGCCGCATATCTTACATCTCCTTCATTTGTTTTACTTTCTCTTCTTGCTGTGATTGTATCAAATTTTCGATATCAAGTTTTCACGGAAATATACGTTTTGAGGTCCCCTAAAAGGGGTTTTCGGTAAATGGTCTGCGTGTATATGTGTGTGTATGTAAATTAGCGCAAACAACAACATATGTTTACCCACTCAGGTATCAAGCAACCCTCTTGCATCATCACACATTATATATAGTAATAAGAACAATAAACTGTTAATAAAAATCAAACATGTAAACAAATTGTTCAATTAAAATTGAAGAAATTCCAAGAAGACAAAGTAAATGATATTTACATTTACTTATTGTTTAAATGATATTTTTAATTTAGAACTTCCTATTTCATTTGCTTAAGTTCCTGTATTATCATAAATTGGCCTGACTAAACTGATTTTCTAGGAATAATTTGTTACAGATAATTCTATCGTGTATTTCCTTGAAATTGATTAAAGAAATCTTGGCATTCAGGTATGGCTTCTCTGAAATAATTAGTGAGTTCGTAGTAGGAATAAAAATATGATTAACTAAGGAAAAAGATAAATCGAAACAAAAACTACGATCGCTAAGCTTTAATTCGTACAAAGTTCGAACAAAAAAATAAAAAGTCAATGCATTTTAATTTCTTGGGAAAGAAAGCTATTCATATAAAAGTTTTTAACGGAAATATACATTATGCAGCAAGGATTTATTTGTAACAATTCTTTTAGTAACTAAATTTTATAGATAAGATCTTTTTAAAAATATACTAGCGGAAACATCTTACTTTAATGTTTAACCTCGGACAGGTTTTTCACTAATTACCTAACTTTTTATGACAATCTATCGTAGATGACCCTCAAAATATTACAAAACAATTCTATTTTAATGTTTTAACTGTAATTTTTCGGTTATGAATTCTAATTTTGATTGTAGTGTAATAATTTTAAATTATAAACATTTAGAAGATATTTATCAAAACTAGAACTGAAAAAAATCCTTGTGGTATGTCAGATTAAATATTTGAATCAATTGAATACACCAACTTAATTATTATTTTAATCAATAACAATCATACTGATGTTAGATCCCCCTGGACATTTGGTGCATTAAAGTACCTGCCGATCACGGCTATCAAAGCTATTTTTGCTGCACGTCTTGCATGTCTTGTATCACATTTTCGATATCGAGTTTTCATCGGAAATATACTTTTTGAGGTCCCCTAAAAGTGGTTTTCAGAAAATGGTCTGCACGTACATATGTAGTGTAACGGAAAATCGCAAAAAAACTGACATTCCTTTACGGTATCACAATTGGATCCGATAATAAGTTATGTTGACAAAATTTTTCAACCGTAAAGTATCCACTTTTACTGAACGGATATTTCCGTTCTTGGGATTTTCTTAAAAACGGCTTCAACGTTTTCTTTAAACTTACTATATCAACTAAAAATATTAAGAATTACAAATTTTCATTTGAAACATTTTTCTGGGAAAATTCATTTAAGATGACTACTTTTCACGGATGGGTGGGATTATGTTTTTTACCTATGTTATAAGGAGAGTTCTTTTTGTTAATCATACAATTCTATCGTCTAAATAATATTAATTAGAATTAAATATATTAACCAAATTCCATGTTTGAAGAAAATCAGTTTGCTGAAAGTGCGTTTTTGACTAAACAGTTTTTTACGATAACACCAACCAATTTCATTAAACTTTTAATGAATAACATTTTTTTATATTAACCATACATACAGTGAGTGACCCATCACTTTTGTTTGAATTCATTTAAGGGAGGTTTCGTTATAGTAGTAAGGTTATGTTTTACTCAAAAAGAACTCATCGTATGTTATCTGAAGTTTGTCATTTATAACTTATGTAAATTATAGTAAAAGAAAGTTGTGTGAAGGTATCACATCAGGTACTGTTACTAATAACGCCCCTAAATTTATTGAAAATTGCAAATATGTAAACATGAACACTATTTCTCTTATTGCAATTTACATTGTTATAATGGAAAATTTTTCTTTTAAACTTGGCATGTTTACTAATTTACTGACTTCAATGTCATATGTATAACTGAGAGGACTTAAACTAAACATAATTGAGGGAAACGTAAGTCCACAGCTCGTCCAAAACCCCGTTTAAAATCTACTTATTCGGAAAAATGTTTTTTCAAACGAAAGTGATAAATCTAATTATAATCAATCACTTCACAGAAACTCGTTGATAATCGCAAAAACTGAGGAAAAAAAAAGAATTCAGTAAAGTGATACTTTAATTTAGTGTAAAATCCTGTTGACTGATTTCGACCAAAACCCTTGGAACCTTTTGTAGAATTTAAAAGAAATTTGAAGTATGAACTTTTTGCAGTTTTCCGTTTTTTTTTAGTTATGCCCACACACAAACACACAGGACCAAATGTCTAAAAAAAAACTATATTTCGGACTCAGGATGCCTCAAAATATGTATTTCCGTTGAAAAAAAAACCTTTAACGAAAATGTGACCCGATATATCACAAAACTTTCTCTTACCGTCAGTAGATTCTTTTATTGGATAGTGCACCTGAAAGATCTATTGTGGCTCCGGAGTCTTCTCTGTGCAGTCCCGACCAGTAAAATTTTTTGTAAATTCTTCGAATTTGCAGATCTAAATTAGCTTCCTTATTTGAATGGAACCTATTTTATTATATATATGGAACCTATTTTTAACCTAATTATATATATATATATAAATTTTTGCACCAACTACAAGATGACGTGATAAAATATAAGATGATAAATTCATTTTTTTTATGATTTTTTTTTACACTTATGATTAAAGAAAATAAAAATCTTTTTATAGCGGTCGTCTGTTGCTATCAAATCTTGAGCTAATAATTAATTATCTTCTATGTAGTGTAATTTTATTTATAAGATGGACACAGGAGAATTTACTATTAATGCCTTCTGGTAAACACCAGTCCAATATTAATGTTTGATGTAGCTAAATAGGAAATCTCCGTATTAGATAGTCTTTTTTTGATAATACTCTTCTTTTTTTTTAATTTAAGGCGCTTCAACATCTATGGTCATTAGCGCCCGGAGCTTTCTTAGTGCCCTACCAGCCTCCGGACTGTGTACTCTCGCTACAGACAACACTGTCAATCACCGAACAGTGAGCTGTAGAGGCTCCTAGGAAGAAAAAATCTGAGGGTAGCACTGGACTCGAACCCGGGAACTACTGTAAGATAGTTCAGATATGTAGTTATTGTTAGAAACGTGTTCTCCACGAGATGGATGTTTCGATAACTATTTTACCTGGCCAGCACTTACTTCAGATTTAATTCCAATGCATTTTCTTTTGAGATTATTTTGAACACCTTATCCTATAATAACTTTATCCTAATAAATGTAGGAATCACCTTATCTTCAAAAAGTCTATCTTAGGAGTAGGGTTATACAGGCTTCCCTTGGCGGGCGCACCATGATAGTACAAGCGGGGAGAGGGTGCCCTCAAGGGGGTTGTCTCTCACCAAAGTTGTGGTGCGTCGTCATGGATGACCTTTTGGTTAGGATGAATTCATCGGGATTTTATGTGCAAGCATATGCCGATGATGGTGTTATTTTATTGTTAGGGCGCTGTTTGTCCACTATTTCGGACCTAATGCAAAGCGCCCTTAACATGGCATATTGTTGGACACAGGATAAAGGTCTTTTTATTATCCTAATAAGACCCAGGCAATTCTATTTACTCATAGAAGGAAGATAGTGCGTTTTACACCTCCCAGGTTGTTAGGCACTTCCATACAGGTTAGTAAACCAGTGAATTTCCTTGGAGTAGTTCTCGACAGAAAATTGAACTGATCGGAACATGTTAAGACACAGCATCAAAAGGCAGTAATCTCCTTTTGGCAATGTCGAAGAGTTGTAGGTAAGAAATGGGGGATCACTCCCAAGATGATGTTCTGGATTTATTGCATGGTCATTAAACCTAGGTTGGTATATGCGGCTTTGGAGTGGTGGCGTCGCATTGACACACGATCCGCTAGGCAGCTGCTAGAACATATCCAACGTTTGGCTTGTCTGGCGGTGACTGGTGCGTTTCGGACTACACCGACCGCATCTATGGAGACTTTGTTAGGGATTCCACCTCTCTTTGTGGAGGTGAAAAACCAGGCAATGAAAGCCTGTTATAGAATTAAACAGGCAGGTTTTTGGCAGGGTAAGCGATATGGTATTCTACCATTTATCGTGAGATGCTTTTAAGGATTCCCATTACAGGTTTCCCTTCTGATAGGAATTTGAAGACTTTTGTCTCTGGTCATTCCTACAGGGTTAGGTTGCCTTCTAGGGAAGATTGGTTAACCCTGGGTCCGTCTGGGGTGATTCCTGAGAATTATCTCCGATGCTACACGGACGGTTCCAGGATGGATGGTAGGTCTGGGGCTGCCGTCTATTTTGAGACGGGAGACCATTTGGTAGTGCCTCTTGGTGAGTGGGCCACCGTTTTCCAGGCTGAGGTTTATGCAATTCTTTGCTGTATTTTGGATGAGAGGGTGCGTAACATAATTTAAAAGGTGTTTGTATCTGCTCGGACAGCCAGGCTGCGTTGAAGGCGCTTAATTCATGTGTCTTCACTTCCAGATTGGTGTTGGAATGTTCTAAAAGACTGGAAGATCTTTCTTCATTGAAGGATGTGCTTCTGGTCTGGGTTCCAGGTCATTTGGGAATCTTTAGGAATGAGGAGGTGGATAGGTTTGCCAAATTAAGCGCCTCTCTCCCTTTCATTGGTCCGGAGCCTGCTGTTGGTGAGTCTTCTGGCGCACGTTTATCAGGCTTTCAGACGTGGATGACCTCACAGCACCCATCCTTATGGATGAGCTCAGTTGGTTTTCGGCAGTCCAAAATGCTCATCGGGGGTTCGGACAAGGCCATTAGTGAGACGTTGCTGTTTTATTCACGGACCTCTTTCAGGCATCTGGTTGGATTCCTCACTGGGCATTGTGGCTTAAGGAGACATCTCTACTCATGCCTGACCCCTTTTGTAGAGTTTCTGAGACGGAGGAAGACACTCCCATGCATCTGATGACGGATTGTTTGGGCTGTGAGAAGATTAGGTTTAGGATCTTTGGCCGGAATAGGATATCGATAGAGGATCTTAAGCTATGTCCTTTTAAGGTTTTGGTCCGATTTGTTCGGTCTGTGGTGAAACTTAGATGGTTAAAAACCTGGGCCTGGATTTTTGTTCTAGTCCCAGTGGTTGTTATTCTTTACGGGTAGCTATATGGGCCCGGGGAGGCATTGGATAGCTTCTTTGTATAATAATATCTTCAAAAAAAATTAGTTATAAAACTTCAGGATAATTTTGGAGTCTGTCTAGAAAAATTATTCCAGCTCAGCTGTTAAAACAGAAAATGAGTTGATTTAGAGAGCGAAGTTTGTGTAAAATAACAAGGGGTCGTCTTAAGCAGTATTACGATAAATATTTAATTATTTCATAAGTGAATTAAGTTATACCCTACACTACTCTCAAATACAAAATCTTAAGAAAGTTAAGGATATATTAAATATGTTCTGTTTTTATTTTTTGGTTTTTTTGAACACACTATTAAAAGGGAATAGAAAAATTTTACAAAAAATAATCTAAAGAACGTTTTCTAATGCACAAAGAAGAAGCTGGTCCGAGCAACGTCCTATTCTTGAATTCTAATCATGACATCTAGCGGCTACTTCCAGTAACAGTTAACAAACATAAAAAAAGATTAATGGCATATTTCAGTGAATCCAATTTTTAAATTTCAGTAAACAAAATACTGTTCAAAGTAACATATGTTCTGGATTTATTTTTTTTTTTAATATTTTAACAGTTAAAAAATGTACTCAAACGCTTTCACTCTGTTAATTAAATGTACACATTCTCTCATTAATTTTAATTTAACAATTACATAATTACACATTTGAAAAAATATTTCAATAATTTCATTTTTTTTCTTAAAAAAAAAAAAAGTTACCAAATTTATAAAAAGAAATACAACGTTCTACTGAAAATAGCGAAATCAGGCATGAAATTCGCTTAAAAATAAAATCCAAAAAAACTGGTATGGGCAATAAAAAAAAACACTTTGAAGTTAATTTATTTAAAAAAAAAAGAAGAGAGATGTAGTTTTCAATTAATTTCTTACACATGAATAATATAATTCCAATAAAATACCACACTGTTGACAATAAAAATGTTTCATAAGGAATCTTATTTTCTACAACATTTAATATTAGCATATGATAGAAAATGTTTTTTTCCTCTTATGCTAATATATTACTTTATTAATGAAAAGTTCCTAATTTTCTAATACAGTTTCTACTAAGACTAAAATACTAAATATGTATACATAGAAATCAAAACCTAAAATCCTCAACCAAATATGTACATGTTATCATTTAGAAAAGAATCTTTTCAAAGTAAATAAGGGAATGAACTTACAAAAATTATTTAAAAAAAAAATGACTAGATCAGAGCAGATAATCTGCTTATGTTTTGAATTCGTTAAGTTATAAGTTAATTATTTAAGATCTCAAAAAAAAAGTTATAATATAAGCATTTAACAAATAAATAATTCCTTTTCAATATGTTCTAAAATATAGTAATATTGAACATCTTATTATATTAAACTAGCTTTTTATAACTAAATCTACATGTAACATTAGTTCACATGTAAAACATTAATAATTATTGTGAACTAGTATTATAATCAGCCCAATTTATCCAAGTATTATTGTAAAACCTAGGATTTGCAATACTTTCGGTTCTCTTATTTTTAGGCGGTATCATAGTCCTTCGAAAAGCAGCCAGCTTTCTTTCAATTTCTCGTACTAATTTCTTATTATTACCATAAATATTATTAGTCTCACATGGATCTTCTTTTATATTAAATAAACATGGAGATTTTTTATGATCACAAATTTCTCTTTGTTTACTTTTGTGACAGTTTATTTTAGCTGCATTACGTAGTTTTATTATCAATTCATCGTTTATGGAATTTGATGATATTGCTTGCAATACTTCTGATTTCATAATAGCGCTGATATTGTATTGTAAATTATGATTAGTTTCTTTTCCACCCCAATAGTCTAAAAATCCAAAAAATGTGGTACCTAGAACAACAATAATAATAAAATAAAAAATAAAAAAAATGCCCGCAATTTGTTTTGCAATAGAAGTACAAAAAAAAAAAAAAATGCAAATATACAAGGGAAGGGATTAGCTCAGTGGTAGCGCGTTGGATGGATCATGGAGGCCAGAATTGGAGTCGAGGCAGTGACTGCCCTTAATTATTCTCGCCATAGGACACTTTAAGGCCTTAACTGTCAATTCACTGTCCGGCATGGTCTGTTGTGAGAGTGCCAAAGGCGGGCAGTGACTGTTTAATTACTTAAATTAAAAATAAATATTTAATTAAATTTATTAATCATCCAAGTACAACGATAGTTTACAGAAAGCTAGAGAAGATCAATTAATAAAAAATAAAAGTTTATTGTTCGACGTTTCGGACACCTTTGGATCTACTCCTTGATTGTCTTCATGGCAGTTCCTGTTGAAGGATATAGGAAAAGGTGTCCCAAGGATAGAACAGTAGAACTTTTCTAAAAGTTGGAGACAAATTTTTTTTTTGTCCCCTGTCAATCGTCGTAGCACTTGCATTAATAAACGTTTAACGCTGAAAATTAAGTATTACATTATCAAAAGCAGAGGCTGAAAAGAAGTAGTTAATAGGAAAAAAAAATATAATCAAATAAGATGGAAAAAAAATTAGTATTACTATCTATGGAGATTTAGAATATAATGCAGATTTAGAATGCGTTAAAATTTTTTAATTTTTAATGGACGGGTAATTGAAAAAGAGAAACTTCTCGGTTTGAGAAAAGAGGGCAGTTCGAGGAGCCATTAAGTGGACAGCTGGTGGTAGACTGGAAGACTCTTTAACTCAGTGAAAAAGGAACGAAGTAGTTAAGTAAGTTAAGTAGTTTCATCTATATAGGTATAGATGAAAACGATCTGTTTTGTTCTATGCTTGAAATGTCTGCAGAGAGATCTCCAGTTTCTGAAGGTCATGTTCATATAAAGAATATGAATACCGTTATAATAAGTATTATTATTTATTATTTTTTCCCCAGCTCCAGTAGCCCTGGCTGAGGGAGGAGTTTATTATTCTGCCTGTCCCCATCATGATTACAAGCATTTAACATTATAATTAAAAAAAAATCTGGTGTGAAACACTCACACAACTTTCTCTTACTCCAGTTCTCCAAATTATAATTGACAGCTTTTATAGTTTGTGTACCAACATTAATGAGATTTGTCGAAAACTGAAAACACTGTTCAGTAAAAAAGCGCACTTCCGGTTTACTAATTTTCTTGAAACTCGGAATTTCGGCCATCTATTTATTTCTAACTAATTATGTTTGGATTATAGAATTGTATAATCAACTAGGATAGCACTTGATGAAAATCTAACCCCACCACTCCCATAAAAGTGCCCTTAAAAGAATTTTCCCAGAGAAATGTTTTAGATAAAAGTTGTAGATCTTTGCATGCTTAGTTTATATACCAAGTTTCAAAAAAATCGTCGGAGCCATTTTTGAGAAAAATTGGCGAAACATGAATAAATCATTTAGTAAAGTGGTAATGTAAACGCACTTCCGGTTATCCGATTTTTTCAAACTCGGATTTCAACAACATATTTAATTCTAATTAACACAATTGAGAAGGCAAAATTGTCTACAAACTGAAATAGCACTTTAGATGAAAACCTAACCCCACCTCTCCCCCAAAAGTGCCCCTCAGAGCATTTTCCCGGAGAAATGTTTCAAATAAAAGTTGTAGCTCTTTGTATTTGTGGTTGATGTTTCGAGTTTAAAGAAAATCGTCGGAGCCGAGCCATTTTTGAGAAAATCGCAAAAAAGTAAAAAATCCAACTCGTAACGTGGTACTTCCGGGGTTGAGGAATTTTGACAAGATAAATGTAGTGCAAAACCCATGTGATACCTACACGGAATATCCCCCGGTGTGTTTCCCTTTTCTAACGGTGTTTTAGTGTCGTTTTGCAGTTTTCTGATGCTGTTTCATTTATCCATACATACATACCCACATACATGACACCACACCCATTTGTTAAAACCACTCTTTGACTCATGTGGACCTCAAAACGCCTATTCGGTGGAAACAATTATGATTACGAAAATTCGTTGACACGATTACAATATTTCCTCTTACTAGGAGTAAGAGAAAGTAAAAATATATACGAAGTAATGACATAATGGGGTCCTAACAAGGCACCTAAGTCATTTATTAAAAAAAAAAAACCTAATATCGGCGAATTCTTCTCGAGCATTTATTGAGAGATGTTCCATTTCTGCAAGAAATGGTTGTTGCAGCCGCAGAAACACTGGTTAGTATTTAATTAAATCTGACAGATATTTTTCAAATTTTAAGTGATCAATTATAATTTTTTTTTTTGGATATCAAAATTATTTTTAGCATCACGACCCCCACTATAAAAAAATTTCTTTAGAGGAAAAGATAACCCCAGCTTTCTCCCAAAAACCTCTCTTTTATGAAATTTCCTTGGAAAAATGTTTCAAATATAAGTTGAAAGCTCTGTATACTCGTATGTGTAGTTAATATAAGAATTTTGAAGAAAATCGTTGGAGCAAGCTGTTGTCGAGGAAATCGGAAAAAAAAAAGAAGTGAAAAATCCATTCTGTATAGTGTTACTTCCGGTTGACCGACTTTGTTCAAAACCTTATTGTCAGAGTCTATGATAGCACTTCAACTAAATAACAGGTTTGAACTTTCTACGAGTTTCCTTGTTTGAGTTATGCACAACACACACACACACACACACACACAATTTCTATAAGCCACTTTTTCAGACTCAATGACCTATAAACGCATATTTCCGATGATAACTTGATATAGAAAATTTGACACGGTTGTAATACTTTCTCTTAACAGTAGTCAGAGAAAGGAAAAAGAATACGTCATACCGTATTTTAACTCTTTACTGAGTTAGCACGTTATTTTTTGGGTACAGCTGTCAAGTAAAAAAAAGGCCTCTTGATATAGAATAACATTGATACCACCCCTCCTCATTTCTCCTTCAAGGGAGCAAAAAACAAAACAAAAATCACTTTCTACAATCTAGCCCTACTGTCTCGACCCATTTACTCCCTCGTATTCCTTATTTTTGTTCAAAGTAATTGGAAGGGATTTCCAGAACGTTCAAGGTAGGACAGGTTGACTGCAAGTAGAGAGAAAAAAAAATGGCTAACGCCCAAAATAAGTATACAAGAAAAAAAAAAGCAGAGATTAGATGAAGAAAGTCCTAAGGATAGACAAGGATTATCTTTCTTCTTTCTCTTTCTAGCTTGGCTAGACATATATTCCTGGCTGTCTAGGGAGTTTTGGACCAATAATCTGGAACAGTTTTCACTTCTAGCATGTAGCTCCGGCATGTAACTCTTGTGAATGACGGAGGTGTTTCCTCCCATTCACCGGTATTTTCTTTCCTAAATAACACCAATTTGGAAGAATTTCCACTTATTTTATTAACTTACTTTTGTGTAGCTTTTTCATTTAGATCAAGCATTGTCGTCTTTCTTTAAATTTTCCATTAAATAGAATTACCTTAAAAAATTATTTCTACTTTTAATTAATAGTTCTTTTCATACAAATTTTATTCACACCGTTGGCTTAGATACTATCAAACTCCTTGAAGCTCCATCAGCGTAACGCAGCTGCATATATTCCAGTGAAATTCTTTTGAAATGCTGCGATCGAGTTCCATTATTGAAGTTCCTAAATCAATACTATCTACAGAATGATTTCGCCTTTGACGTTGCAGACTATCCATCTGAAGGTGAAATTGGAAAACCCAATTTTATTGGGAGTAATATTCAAATTATTCAACTATTTTATAGAATAAATTTTACACCAAATAAGGATCTAAAATTTAAAATAAATACTTAAAACCAATCACCTACAAATTTGCCACAAAAAGCTGGGTGCAATTGTTCCATTAGCAGCCGCAATGAGGCGCCACTATTCAGTCTCCAAGCGCATGTCCTACAAAGCCTTATTATCTTCCCCCCTATAACTACAATGACGAATGGGCTTCAACTTCTAGAAGCTGTAAGAGAAACTGTATACAAGAAACTGTATAAAAGTGGATATATTTTGTCTTAGATTGATTGAAAGGGCCACAATGGCTGCTAATCATCATCAATCGTTAGAACAAGTAAGAGTTCTAACCAGTTACAATCATCATAACTCTTAGCTCGGACACTCTACCCTCCATATAATCTCCTTATGCAGTAGAATCGTTCAAATATAAATTCAGTGCGTGCAATGTCAGTTCGTGTATTCTCATTGCATCATTCAGTCAACATTCTCTTATTACAAACAGTATTACGCTTGGAATTGGGCCGAAATAGATTTTGGTTGTGTAATGCCCTGAAAGTTCTTTTGCAACCTGAATATTCCTTATGTTTGTAGTTTTTGTACATGGACTATAGTTGTCTACAAAACGTACAGTGTATTGTGTCTGGTAATCAGCTAGAGTGCATTGCCTATGGGTACTTTGCCTACGCAAGTTATACATACTCGTATATTGTGAGTATTACACCAGGGTGTTATTCTATTGTCAGACTGGGATACTCTGTCATACTAAGGTTAAGAATAAGATTTCAATCGTGTAAAATTTTCGAAATCCAGTTTTCATTGGCAATACATGTTTTAGGCAGATTTCCTAATTATATTTTTTTTTTGCGAGTGGTATTTTCTAAACAAATATCTCTAAAAAATAAAATTGAAGGAGATCTGATGTGAAACACACACACACAAATACACAACTTTCAAAATGATTGTAATCATTGCAATTTAATTAACAAATTTTCTTGCTTTGAAATTCCAGCGTTGACTTGCGAGAAGCGCCCTCTATCAAAAACCTACAAAGTTTGTAAAGTTAACTGACCCCCCTCCCCAAACACTCATTTAAATTAAATTTTCAATTGTAATAATTGAAATAAGAGAGAGTCTTGTGAATATCACACCGGATTTCCTTCCATTTAATGGTGGCCGTATTTACCAATTGATATTATCCAGAAGAGATTTCTGAAAACACTTATTAATAATAACAATAGAAAAGAATGCACTATAATTTATATAGTTAAACATTTTTTTTTTTTTTTACAGCAATTTAAACTAGAAATTCAACGAATTTTCCACTGTTCATTAAATTCAGCCAACAAAGTGTATTAATTTCACACTTAACCTTAGAAAAGGCGGGGGGGGGTCTTTCACTTGAACTTTAGAAAGTTTAAACATGATTTATGCCAAACTTCCCGTCTAACATTTAACACTACTCACACTGACGTCATACTGACGACAAGAGAAATTAGGAAATTGTGTTCATTGTATGTTGAAATTAATATAAATTGTAGTTGACGTAACTTTAGAATTAGATATTGGTGAGGAATTCTCATTGGAAGTGAGAAAAGCTCCAGATTTCAGAGTTCGAGACAGCTTGAGTTCCAATTATAAGGGCAGGAGATTCGACGCAAGAGAGTGGTTTTTTTTTTTTTTGTAATAAAAAAAAATCTTCTGAATGATGGTTTTTTTTCCACTTCATCAACAACAAAATTAAGACGTGTGTTTAATGAATAGTTTTTCCCCCAGTTTTTCGCGATTTTCTCAAAAATGTCTCCTAACGTTCTGTTAAAATTTCGTATATTATCCACAAACACATAAAAATACCTATCATTTTAATTTGAAACATTTTCCTGGGAAAATTTTATTTTTTGGGGGGGGGGCTTCCGGGAAAACAGTAGCACTATGCTTTCCTCTAAAATACCACCTCGCTACAATGTATAGTTTTACCATTTATATATATAGATATGTACATTAAAAGCGTTGATAGAATTCCAAATTTGAAGACAATTTTGGTTGACCGGAAATTGCTACTTTACAGAATATATTTTTGTGTTGTTTTTTTTTTTATGGAATTTTCACGAAAATGGTTACAACGATTTCCTTCAAAATTTGAAATGAATCACTTTTATTTGATACATTTTTCCGGAAATAAATGATTTTTAGGCATTTCTGAGGAATTTGCGACATTATATTTCAAATGTTATTTGTTTAGTATTATTGGCATTGCTTTCTTGACTACAATGTTATCATTTCATACTACCTTAGGAAGGTCATCTACCCCCACCACCGCAATAATTAGGTTGAGAGCGGATGAATAAAATTTCAAGTTTAAATCAAATTGTCAAATTTTTACTTTCTCTTACTCCCTAATAAGAGGAAGTATTGTAATCGTGTCAAATTTCGATATCGAGCTTTCACCGGAAATATACGTTTAATCCGTCCCTGAGTGCAAAAAAGTGGTTTTTAGCAAATGGTCTGTTTGGGTGTCTGTGTGAACAGCATAGCTCAAAAACAGAAAACCGTAGAAAGTTGAAATTTGCTATTCGTAAAGTACGTCATCTGTCAAAATTCCACAACCGGAAGTACCACTTTACTAGTTCTTTTTTTTTTTACTTTTTTGCGATTTTTAAAAAAAAAATGGCTCTGACGATTTTCTTCAAACTTGGTATATCAACTACACATACGTACAATGATCTACAACTTTTATTTAAAACATTTCACTGGAAAAATTCATTTGAGAGCAATTTTGGGGGAGGGTTGGGGTTAGGTTTTCCTCTAAAGT
>JAAEAF010004556.1:0-123338 GCA_011037195.1 Triatoma infestans | reverse complement strand
AAACAAATAAAATAAAAAAAATGCAAGTAAAGTTAAACTATCATTTTTCTAGCACAAAATTTCTAATCTTAACGGCTTGTTTAAAGAAATTATATACAGAGCTTAGCTGTTCCTTAGTGTTTATTGTAAACAATCGTTCGTATTTATGCAAGTTTGAGACAACACCAAAAGGTAAATATTGTAATAGAAAAAAAAAGATTCTAATTGGCAACAAAATTTTTTTTATCTGATAATAGTCTTCAGAGAATTGTGAAATTCATTATAATTATTCTATAATATTAATGTGATATAATTGTTAAAATCTGTGCTTTCTCCATCAACAGTTTTATTGAGAAAAAGAAAATTAATTAAATTCAGCTTTGCTTATGAACTATAGTTTAGTAAACGTGCGTGTGTTAGTGTATAGTTTGTTGATTGCTAGTTTAATGATAAAATTTGATCCCTCATTGAAAATACTTCAAGCATGTAAGTTTTACATACTAACATTGATTCTTGTTATAAATTATCTAGCTGTTTAACTTTAAATAAAAATCAAATAAATTAAAATTTACATGAACAAGGAGAGTTATTAAATTACTTTTGTGTAAGCTTGACGAAGTTAAGCAAGAAATAAAAAACGACATTAATTAAACACTTGAAAATTTCTATAGAAAATTTTCAGATACAATTGCTTGATTTTAATCAAAGAATTCAAATTTCGGGCGAAAATTATGCTAGTAGTTAATACTGCAATAAAGGATTTGACTAAAGAGAATCATTTTTCACAGAGAACTATTAGACAAAAAAAAATATTATTTTTTTCAATCTTTCTGAGAATTATAATGAAAACGTGGAGAGCTTGAAGACTACAGTGATTGATTTGATCAAGGAGAAATTAAAAGTGGATATACAACTTATTGAATTGGATATAATTAGAAGACTTGGTAAATCTCAATCTAATAAAAGACCTGTGTTAGTTCGAATCCTAACTACTTGCAAAAGGTTTCAATTACTAAGAGCATGCAAAAATTTAAAAGATTCAAATCTAAGAATGTCGAAAGATCATACTTATGAGGAAAGGCAAAGAAGAAAACAGCTTATTCCGTATATGTTACGAGCTAGGAGTCACAATTGTAGAGCTTCTTTGAGGGATGACAAAATTGTTGGTTGACAATGAAATATTTTTTTCTTTAGAGAAGTTACTCCCTTTAGAGAACACTCTTCTATGGGAACTTCAACAGGTGCTTCTTGTTTGTCCGATACACAGAGATTTCGAATAAGGAAAAAGATAATAAAACTAAATTAAAAAAAAAAATCTGGTGTGAAACACTCACACAACTTTCTCTTACTCCAGTTCTCAAAATGATAATTGACAAATTTTATACTTTGTGTACCAAATTTAATGAAATTCGTCGAAAACTGAAAAAACTGTTCAGTAAAAGCGCACTTCCGGTTTACTAATTTTCTTGAACTCGGAATTTCAGCCATCTATTTATTTCTAACTAATTATGTTTGGATGATAGAATTGTATAATGAACTAGGATAGAACTTTGATGAAAATCTAACCCCAACCCTCCCCTAAAAGTGCTCTTAAAAGAAATTTCCCAGAGAAATGTTTTAGATAAAAGTTGTAGATCTTTGCATGTTTAGTTTATATACGAAGTTTCAAAAAAATCATCGGAGCCATTTTTGAGAAAATTGCGAAAAAGTGAATAAATCATGTAGTAATGTGGTAAAGTAATTGCACTTCCGGTCATCCGATTTTTCTCAAACTCGGAATTTCAACAACATATTTAATTCTAATTAACATTATTTAGATGACAGAATTGTCTAATAAACTGAAATAGCACTTTAGATAGAAACCTAACCCCACCTCTCCCCCCAAAAGTGCCCTTCATTGCATTTTTCTGGAGAAATGTTTCAAATAAAAGTTGTAGCTCTTTGTATGTGTGGTTGATGTTTCAAGTTTAAAGAAAATCGTCGGAACCATTTTGAGAAAATCGCAAAAAAAAGTAAAAACTCCAACTAGTAAAGTGGTACTCCGGTTGAGGAATTTTGACAGATAACGTCAGGTTTTTTTGGGGTTTTTCAGATCCCACATGGTCGATACCTAACACGAATACAAGTTTCCATTCTACTGTTTTCGTTTTGATGCTATGCTGTTCAAAATACACAATACACACACCACACACGGACCCACGGACAGCACACACACACACACAGACCATTTGCTAAAAACCACTTTTTTGGGCTCAGGGGACCTCAAAACGGATATTTCCGGTGAAAACTCGATATCGCAAATTTGACACGATTACAATACTTCCTCTTACTAGGAGTAAGAGAAAGTAAAAAAACAGACCAAGTGACCGACCTCCAAAACATCTACCTCAGGAGAAAATGAGCTCATAATGACGTTGGTTGAAAAAAAAAAAAAAATTCCCAAGAATTCACCGAAGCAGAGAAAAACTGATAAAAGTGAAATTTTAGCAATTACTTGTTATTGAACCAGAAACTCCTCTTGTGCCATGAGGAAGTGCTGTGGAAAATTCTTCCAGAACTTCCGCACAGTCCATCAGTATTAAATTGTCGAGCATTTAGGATAAACGATAAATTTAACATGAGATTTCTCTTTCAGAATATGATTGGTTTCAATAACCTATTTAACGTTGATCCAGAAATCATAAATAAATGATCCAATTTTGATATTATGCGTTATGTGAAGCTTGGAAAATTAATGAAAGCCTTAAATATCTTGTTATTTAAGTAATTACAAAATTCTTACTAGCCCAACAATTAAAGACAGTTCTTTTGACCGTAAGTGGTGATTCTATGTTCTTAGTTAAGAAAAATAGTTCACTTAATCTGTGTATAACTTACAAGGATACTTCCGTTTTGATCATTTAAATTAATACTCTCCATAACAATCTTTTAGTTGGCGTAATTTACTGGAGGCCGGGAACTTTATATGAGATATGTGATGTACACGATATTCTGAATAACATGGTAATATTCCTAAATTTCTCATGTTGGAAATTTATATCAAATTGATGAAAATATAGTTGAAAATACTCCATAGTGTTATGTACGCGAAGTTTGGCATTCACTTATTAATAAACGAGGGAGAACCCTTATTGAGCTCATGGAAGAAAATGGTATTTACTTATACTCTCTAGGAAGTAATTTCTATCATTTATTGTAATATATATTAAAATAAAGTATCTTTATCAATTTTAGGCTACGCCAGGATTGTTTGTTTATTAAGCTTAAGCTTAATTAAGCTGTTTATAAGCTTAAGTTAATTTTAAAATTCAATAATTGATGCTGACAACAGAAATTTTTGCACATTTGTTTTAATAATCTAAATTAAAATAAGTAATTATAATTTATTCTTATTAACAAACTGTTATTTGACAGCTTAAAAACGAACCAATCAAATACTGTGTTTTGTTTGATATAGTGCTTCAACTTTTGGCAGATCTAATTTGTTTAATTATATGAATTAAACTCTTATGAAATGGTATTATCTCTTATTTTAGTATTAATTTTTATTTTTTTGTAAACTTTATTACTGCATTTTATAGTTTATATTTTGTCTTTGACATTAGCCAAACGTGTGTTAACTTTGTTAATATAACTCCTTGCTAAAGGGTTTGACTCTATAAGCAATGTAATCAATAAATAAATAAATAAAATTGGCAACAAGGTTTTACATTAAAATTAAGAAATGAAGTATTGAATCACAAGCTAAACATATATTCTGACTGTCAAAAATGTATGTGTGACCATTAATATATAATTTCGCCACTTTTGCTTTATATAGACGTTATCGAAAACGATCAACGGGTCAACGACGATTAGTTTTCGTTTTGAAGAGGCTACGAGCTGATCGAGAGTATCAAGGGCTCCTTTTTGTCGCGTTATAATCTGAAATAATCAATGGTTTTCTTTATCATGCCTTTCACTTATTTTGTTACCATGATGTAATTTACTCATTAGTAAAATGTGCTGATTTTTTTTCGGTACATAATTCACCATCGTTGAATTAAAGATAGAAAGAATTATGCCCGCCTTTATTAGAAATTGAATGCGGAAGTTTTGGCTTGTTTCTTCTGATATCATTGTAATGTTCCCCGTTAGAAGTGGCTGTCCCTAGTTGTAGGAAGTGAAGAAATTATCAAAAGTCAAATTATGACCTCTCAGTTCACATATCACATTATAGACCACACGCATACTTTAATTTCTTTCTGGTGCTGCTCCTTCCTCTTTTCCAGTGTAAACTTGTGCTTTAAACATATAAGAAGTTTTATTATCAAATAGAGTCCAAATAAATTTCTTAAACGATTCTTTTTGAAGAGTTTCATTAAAAGTTTCCTTTTTTCCCAACATACACCGCCGAGCCATGGGTTAAGGCCTTCATTCATAGATTTAGTCGTGTTATTTGGTTTTTTGATAATAAAATGGTTGAAAAAATTTGTTTATACATTGATCAAGACCGCCCACTCTATGGTTCGCATCTCCTCCTGAAAGGATTACATAATCACAATATTTTATTTCAATTCAAATACCTGCTACATTTAAGTTGTCTGAATTCGTCTGAAGTTAAATCAAGGTCAGGCTTAAAGTAAACAAAACCATTTATCAAAAGTAGATGTCTAGTTCTAACCAATGTAAAAATCCAACGTTTCTTTATGCTTAATTAATTTCTAATTAATGTTATCTAATTTTTTTTATAAGTAATCATTAAACAACCACCAGGTCTACTCTTGCTTTTATTTTTTGGGGGTTTAGAATAGCAGATGTTAAAATCAATTAAAGGTAATGAGTGTAACATTCGGGGCTCTAGTTAATCATGTTTTTGTCAGACAAACAAATCAAATTTTTGCCAGTAGCTTCAGTTATTTTAAAACATTATTGAAAACCGTGAATGTTCTAGAATAATTGTTGCGGTTGGTTCCGCAATGCTGGAAAGCGTCAGAGATATTTTTCCGTGATAGGCATCCCTTTCTGCTTATTAATTCTGCATTAAGTTTTAAATTAAATAATGAAATGTTTTATCTTAATGTGATTCAGGCAAATGTAATTTGTTCAATTCTTTCTCTAACATATTAGAAATTCAGTTATTGCAAAAACTTTCTTTTCTGAAGCATTCTTCAATGTGATAATAGTATTATTAAACAGTAGTTCCGTTAGGCGGTTTAACTTCATGTATTTTTATAAAAAATACGCCTTTTTTTTTCAGGTGGGCTTTACGTGCAACTACTTTAGATACTTCTTGGACGGAGGCGGAATAACTAACATATTAATTCTATTATATATTATTGATATTAATAAATCAAATCAAATCCAAGGCCACTCCCGGGAATCTAACCCAGTACCAGAATATACCTAATGTGCGCATTTATTTGTTTTTACAGTGGGTTAAATGTAAAGGAAATAGGTCTCATTTTTCAACCACCGAGTGAATGAGAGGGACAAAAAAATTTATTTTATTTGTTAGGGTTATCGATCCTTCGGAGGCATGAGAACCTCTTAATTGCAAATTATACCTAAATATCAAAATGTTCAGTTAGAATCTTTTCGTTGTTTACTATTTTTAACAAGGGAATTAGGGCACCGGTAATGATTGAATGATAGAACAGTATGCATTTTGCATTCATTTGATTTAGAAAGGAACCGTATAAAAAAATGTAATTAAAAGGAAAGGTGCTCAGGAGTATGATGATTATAACCAAACAGGAAACTGTTCGCTTTAAAAGTACCAAGCCTAAATTACTCAGTATAATTAAAATGTATGTGATTTTAAATATTTTATAATAATAAATATATCGATAACAATGTGGTATATAGTAATTGCCCATAATTTCAGGCGGGCTTACCTTCCAACTACCAAATGAGGGGTCGTGGACGGGGGCGGAAGCAACTACTTTACTATTAACATTTTTTAAACGATTTTTTTTTTTTTTTTTTATCAAAACACACTACAGGGCCTACCTGAGCTCGAGCTCATCCATCACAATCGACTTTACTATAAACAGAACTGTTTCTATATATAAATAAATCACTAAATAAACGAGGGACGGGCACTCAAAAGGGGCACATAAACGAACATAAAAACTAAAGCATCCTAGACTAACCACAATATAACCTAGTACACATATAAACCTTACACAGTCAATAAAAGCAGTCATATCTTGCACATCCATACAAGACTAGCCTAAGGGACCTCTCAGTATTCGATATTCCTGAGAGGTCATCTAAAATTTTACAGCCACCCGATCTAACGCACACAGACCATAGACCAGCAATGAATTACTATCACACAAAACATTCACTCCGCCTACCCAAGGGAGAGACACCCCTCCCCAAGACATACGCCGCAATAGAGTAGATTCCGCAAACCTTTTGAAGGCATTTATATGCCGTTTCATTTTCCAGAAGCAAGGGCAGAGTGTCATTGCTAAGGTAACATGAAATCCAATTTCTCGCCACAAGTTTGTGCGGAGATCTTCATAGAGTTATGTGTTCAGCTGTCTCCTCTTCGCCACAGCGACATCGACCACCTCTCACCAGCCCCATTCTAAACCACTTGTCATTTATCTGCCCATGCCCGGTTAGAAGTCTGGAGACTGCATATGAAAAATCTGTTCGGACTATCCTATTGCCAGCTTTCGCGTCCGGAACATACCTATAAGTTGTCCTTCTGTTCGCAGAACTCGCCCAAAGGGTTTTTCATATTCCAAAAGATCCTGTTTAATTTTTGTTATCCTACTATTTTTCAGCCAAATCTTATAATCACTGCTAGTCACATCTGGTAAAGGTTCAACAGTAATGCCACCCAGGCTCCCCGTTTCACCTTTTCTCAAGAAATATTTTATGGCCGATTGAATAATCCCTAAGTCCAGGAGAAGACAACCTGTCAGAACTTGCAAAGCCTCGGTTGACATTGTGCGACTAAAACTACCCAAAAGTAGTAAAACAGACCTTTAGGTCGCAGAGACGTGTCTCTGAAAAACCGAACCACTAACTTTGGGGGCACATAGGGATCAGCAATACAACACCTGCGCAAGTAATATGCCTCTATTCATTATTTTGATAGTCCTCTTCTTAATACCCCAGTCCTTACGATAACGTGTCTAAGCTGCCCTGTAAGCGTTTTGGACTTCATTCTTATTTCTTTAATATTGGGAATAAAACTCATTATTGCTAGTTGAAAACTTTTTTTAAACCAATATAAAATTTAGCAGTTTTACGCCGGGACTCGAACTGGGGACCTCCCAGTTACAAGTACAGGCTCATAACCACTACACCAAAATCCGCCCCACAAGGTGATAGGTGAATAAGTAACTTATTTTTTGGGAGGTCGTTACTGCATCTCTGATTTTTAGTACCAACATTATAATTAATATTATTATAAGTAGATGTGGGAACAGTTTAGTCGATTATGAATATCAATAATCTTGAAATTATGCATAACATTTCATTTTTATAAGAAAATTTATTTATGGGCTTTTTCTTTTCGCGTTTTTTTTTTTTTTTTTTTTGGAACTCCCATTTCAACCCGAGGAGAAAGAAATAATGGTCGCCATTTTGAATTTTTGCGAGATTTTGTTTTTCTTTAAGATATTTTTCACCACATCACAAAATATGCGTATATTCACGATGAAGCCACAATACGGTTCTTTAATGTGTGGTTAAAAACAACGTGAAAAGTGTGGAACGTGACCAGATATCAAAGCAATTATTTCTGGTAATATCCTTGTTATTTTATGTTCCCCTCAATCAGTTCCAATCATTTTAGCAATTACATGATTGGTGTTTATAGAATAAAGCTCTTGTAGAGATCTATACCCCACTTCCCACTTACCCACTTCGCTAAATTCCAGAGTGTAGAATCTTGGACATTAAGTGGTAAATCAATATATGTATTTGTGTATTTTAAGTTGTACCATATTTAACATATACAGAATTTTATCATATGTTGAGTTACATATATATATACTTATATATGTTTTTTTTTTTTTTGAAGGGGGGCCAATGAACTGAAACCTTTCGATCTATTGTGCTATGCCCCCTGGGTGACGCAGGTTATTGCCTACAGCACCCGAACAGATGTCCTTTGAACATCCGTTCTACAAAACCTCCATCAGGTTGAGATCCCTGAGGAATCCCAATACCCTGGTAGGCCCTAGAGAGGGTATACCCCCTCGTCCACCTGATAGCAACCCAGGTTCTTGAATTTTCTCAAAGTGGCAGCCTCGCAGTCTGTTAGGAGATGTAATGGGGTTTCCTCCAACTCCCCACAGAATCTGCATGAGCTGCCACTTTCCAAACCCAGCTTCACCAGGTGTCCTCTAAGTCGGCAATGCCGCGTGAGGAAACCCGTAAGAACGCGGAGCTTGTTCTTGCTCAATCCGATGCAGGCCTCCGATCTCCATTGGTTATAATTTCCCAGGCAGATCTTGGCCTGTCGCAAACCGGGGAGGGAGTACCACAGTTGACATCTCCTCGTCTCATCCTCCTTCCTAAGTTCCTGCAACAGAAACTGGTCGCTGACCCCACAAAACGTTTACGGCCCTACAAGCGCCTATCTTGGCCAGGGCGTCGGCCATCTCATTCCTTTCAATGCCAACATGCCTCGGCACTCACCATAGGGTAACTTTATTCCTCCTGCTTAGGTTATTATTATTACATATATATTAAACTTGCTAACAATTTCCGCCTGCCATACCTAATAATACTTGGACATTATAGCCTGCCCAAAGAAATGGGGGATGGGATAGGGACATCATTGTACTTCCTTTTTTACATTATTTATTGCATATAAAGAACATAACAATTTTAAGACTCTCGGTGAATGTAGATTTCTAAAAGTAATAAAAGTTTTTTTTACGACCATTTTTCAATTTGCTTTCCTTTAAAATTGTCTATTGTTATTACCTTTCACTTAAAACAGTTTTATAGTTATTATTTCAAAAAATATTATTATCCAAATTACTGTTAACTATAAAATCTGAAATTTGAAACAATAAACAATTAAAGTAGTAATATTTGGTCATTAAAGTGCCAATATGAATCTAAATAACTTTAAAAATAAAAGTACTCCAGTTTCTATTGGAAATTAATGGATAAATTAGAGCGTTAATAAAGTTATCATTTTTCACCCATTTTTTTTTTTAAATTCAGAGTGATAAATACTTTTTGAATATATTAAACGGTATATTTAAAAAATTTATAACGCAACATGTAGGTGAATGTATTCAATTTATATTTGATCTTTAAAGTTATCTGCTCTCCCATTTTGCACAGTTGTACAGAACAACTTTCTCTTTTTTTTGGAACTCCTGTTAGAGTTTATTTATCTACTTCCTATTCCTATGAAGAGACACCAACCGGATACAATAATTATGGCCAAAACCGGTTGAATGAATAACACTTTTATTAAAAAATTATAATAAATTATTATCTTTAAAACACATTTAATAGAAATAAGGTGATTCCTAAAAAATGAAATTCTTAAGAAGAATTCATTATGAAGATATAACCTGGAAAAAATTATTGAATTAAATTTACATAATATTGAGAAATAGAATTTACACAACACACATGTGTTTTGTTTGTATATGTGTAGATGTACTCACAACTTGGTAATAATTATTGTATTCGCAGTGAGGGTGAAAATAAAGAGATGCATAGTTAGACTGTAAATTGATATTTCTGTGGAAAAAAAAATCCATATAACTAACGAATTGGCCAAATCACATCGTTTACTTAGGGAAATGGGATCGAACACTGGTTTTATGGTCTCGATCTATACAGATCAGTCATTCTTTCCCGTTCTCACCATCTCCAAAGGTTGAAGTTTAAAATCTTCGCATGTAATCCGTATTCATTATTACATCTTAAACAGATCCATTCTTAGTAAGTTAATGACCTACAAATATCATTTACTAAAGAGAATTCCAGCAGGCCATCATAAAAACTTCATTCTCGTCTGAATCAAAATCAAATCACCAATTTATCATTTAACGTACTTAGCAAAAACTACTTGTAAAATATTATCTATCACCTGGACGATTTATATATTTTAATAAATTAATTAATTATTGATGCATATCAAAGAAAGAATAAAAAAGTCTCCTTCATTTGGATTCCCGGTCATTTGAGGATAAAAGATAACGAATCTGCCGACAAAGCTGCTAAAGAAGCGGCATCAATGACTTGTAGAGACGAACGTGTTCTTGCAGTCGATTGGAAAGCTTTTCTAAAAAAAAACAAAATCTTTCCAACTGGGAAAAGGAATGGCAATCCAGTGCAGCTGTCAAAGAAACTAAGGAATTGGTCAACCTCAAATCGAGAGTCTCGGCGAGAAGAAGTTGTCCTAGCGAGAATGAGACTCGGTCACACCATGTTGATACACAGCCACATATTCCGAAGAGAACGTCAGCCGGTATGCAGCACTTACAATACGACAGTAACGGTCCCGCATATTCTATTGGAATGTTCGAAATATGTAAACGCGCGGGGAAAAGTAAATTTAACGACCAGTCTTACAGATGCATTAGGGGACAATGAGGGCAATATCAATAAGACTTTTGAATATCTTAGGGAGGTTCATCTATTTCATTTGTTGTGAAACTAGCTGTACACAATGTTTGCTGGTGTCTTGTGTATAGGTATTTATTTTTATAAGTGATATAAGGGAGTAGAGGAATATGATTAGACCTGGATTGTGGGTTGGCTGTAGAAATTGTTAGACTGGTGGGAATGGATATGCATCCTGGATGAGTCCTTACAAATTAGAAACAGGTGCAAAGGACCATAGCTGTTGTGCACCTTAAAGAAATCCAGAAAAAAAGAAGAGGAATAACCATATATATATATATATAGTACTTCCCTTCTAATATTGCCAAACAACGACAGTATTTCTTACATTATTTTAATTATGTTGTATCGACCAAAAAGCTTCATCTATGATGAGTGACTAAATTCAATTTGCTCATGATATCAATAAGAAAGATGAAAGTTTATCTTTGTCAAATTAATTCCAAAGATAAATTAGCAATAATAAAATCTGAATTCTGTTTAATTTTTTCGCCAGATTCCTCTAAAGGTTTTTTTAAAAAGTAATTGTTTATAATAAGTAAGAATTACTACCTTCTGCCCCCAGGATCCAACTCAATCATTAAGTTTAGTATCCTTGTATCCCCAATTTTACAGACATATCCAAACGAAACTAGCATCCTTGTTTATATTATGGCCAGTACGGTTTTACTTGTATTCATTCTCTTATAGAGTCTTTTCTGAATTTTTAAAGCTATCTAACGCCAACAGTCTATTTCTAGCTTTTAGAAACTCCACAGTCCAAGTCTCGCACTTCTGCGGTGTAACAGTGCTGGGTTATGCTTTTTATTTGGAGATTACTGATTTATATGAGTGGGTTGAGCTTGCCAATAGCCTTCCTATCTTCAATCATTCTCCATTGTACTTCGAAGACCTTGGACTAGCCTTTTATTTCCAAGGTTGAGTCCAAAAATTCGAACTGGGACACCGGCCTATTTTATTTTTATTTAACTCAATAGCTTTTCCGTTAGTGGCCAAACACTGAGACTAGAATAGTTTATAAACAATCCTGGTTTTTCATATGCTTGAAATCTTCAAAGAAAGCCGTTTGTTGTCTTTATTACGTATAGAATTTATCAGCTTCTTTTCATTTCATCAGGGACTTTTTTATAATTCTTATGATTAGTCTTGTAAGCGGAATAAATTTTACTCTCTCCATACTTGGAAAGTTCAAAATTAATTCAACCAGGATCCAGAGCTTTTCATTATTTCCCTTCTTTTAGCCGCTTTCTTATTTTTCCTTTAATGAACTTTGTCTTTTCCAGTGGATTATGTATTCCCGAGTTATGGTTTTCTAAAAATGCTAGTTCTGTCCCAGAGAATAGGCCTTAATAATAGTCCCCTATTTAAACAGTCTTGGTAAATTCAATCTTGCTATTGATATTTATAACGACATATTCATTTTCATAAGATATTTGTTACTAGTAATAAAATAATAAAATAGAGAATAAAACAATATATATATATATGTATATACATAGATATAAAACTGGAGCATTAAATCTAACGTTTATAGCCAATCTTTCTAGAAGGATTATTTCGGAATTTGATGGAGGAAGTCAACGAATGAAAAGATTATGATGGGGGATAAAGATTCATCGATATCTTTAGAAAAAGGTAATTTAGGAAAAGAGATAACTGTAGTACTAAACCATAATTTAGATTCTGGAGACGCTGGAGATTTGAACGCTTAGTTGAATACCACAGCTCATTTCCATAATGGTTTGAAAATGCATTTGCTTGTTTGGTGAAAGACATGTTCTGTTGTAGAAGTCTTTTGACAAATCTTTATCATATCAGGGTATTCCACATCTTTTCTATCATGATTCTATGTTAGCGTTATGAGGATTACGCTGTTCTGGATTTATAGCCCAAACATCCTATTTTGGGATTGGGTCTTGGTGATTGTTAGAGGGGGAGGAGGAGGAGGTTCTGCACAATACGAAGATGATTTGTTACAGATAGAATTACTTACTTACTTACTTTTATTTTCCTTTTTTCGAACTAAAGTTCTATTTCTCTGGAATGGATCAAATTTCTGTGAAATTAGAATTATTGGCGGAAGGGAGGAGGAATCCTGTAATCTGTATGAGTGGTGAATGCAATGGCAAAAGTATTCTTTTTGTAGTCTTTCAATAATATTCATGTTATTCAATGATAATCTCTAAAAATCAATGCAAAATTATTTTATTAATAAAGTATTAATACTAATTTCATAGAAGCTTGCAAATTCTTTGAATGGAAAATCACTACATCCATTCCACTATAACTGATTTGATTAATATTTCCCATTGCGTCATATGAATTCTGTTGTAAAATTACTGCAATAAATAAGAACATATATTTAAATAATATTAGTGTAAACATCCGGTTCCAAGTAACAATTCATACAATGTTTATACATTGTTTTAAAATTGAGACATATAGACGTTGTGACAGACATAATTAAAATCAAATCAAAAATTGCTCGACACTTTTACGTTCATTTTCCTAAATGCCAAGAAAAGACTAGAAAGGTACTGTGTTAATAACTTAGAGTCCAAGTTAATAACTTCTAAGTTAATAACTTAGAAGTCCAGTAGTGTAGTTGCGTGCTGGCTTTTCCACACTTGTCATTGTGTATAATCAATGAGTATTAGCAACTATTCTATTACTAATACTTTTCCTATTAATACAGAAAAAAGTGCAAATAAGTGACTTAAACATTTTTGCATATCCGTTAATATATTCAGATAATTTTCATTTAAATAACAATTATTTATTAACAAAGAAAATCAATTGAACGTTCCCCTAAAAACAAGTTGACGATAGCTTTAACTACTAACTAACTCTATCCAACAAAGTCTCTCTTTGTTATTACTACAACCGTGCTACTACTACTACAAACCAATATCACAAAGCTTTTGTAACCTACAACCTTCCTTTCGTTATCACTCTTAAACTTATCTGGTATTTTATCGTCATTGCATGCATATTTATAATGTTCCTGACCGGTTTCGGATTTTTATTCATCTTCAGACTAAGGCTATCAAATTCTTGTAGAGAGTTGAACTTCAACTAATATTGGAGAATCAAAGTGAATCAGCTCAAAACTAATTACATAGTCTTCACATTAAGTTGGAAAACCCTTCCTCCGGTTATTTCAACCATATTTACTTACCTACCGTCATAAAAGTTCGTTACCTTGATATCAATCTCGACAAACGACTACCCTGGAATCCCCACACACGACTAGAAAGAACTGAACTGAATAACAGTTACAAAATATTAAAAAAAACTTGTAGACAAACGTTCGAAACTTACATTAAATAACAAACGACTACCATATCATTCACTATTTGGCCCCTATTTGGCCTTCCGGAATCGAAATATATGGGACAGCCAGACATTCAAACCTTTAAAGCATTCCCTACAATCCAAATCCTATGCACCATAGTCAATGTTCCCTTCTACGTTTCCAATCACATTATCTATAATGACCTTTAAATTTCCTTCGTTTCTGCGATAGCCAAGTCCCCGTTATCTAAAGTTCCATTCCCAACTATGCTCTCATTCAAATCCACTAATCCAAGCGCTCTCAACTACAACTCTCCCCGCTAACCTATCACGACAACTGAAGCGTCGATAGCCTCGCGTTCATCTGTTTATGTAATCAGCTGTCTTGTAGGACAGTCGTGAGACTCCAACCTTAAAATTACCAAAATAAAATAAAGAAAGCTTAATTATATACTAGGTTTCTGTTTGAAAAAAAATTAAGTAGTTACATAACAATATATAGATTCCATAAATATATAGTGACACAACTATTTTGTGATAATAAAAAAAAATATTTGTAAGAATTTGACAAAATAAATTGGATACTATCAGCGCGTCACATACGAATAATGTTTTGAGTAGTGCAATTTTTACTGAAGTTTTAATCAGTTTTTAGCGATTTTCTTGAAAAAAACGCCTCCAACGATTTTCTTCAAACTTCGTATTAACTATCTGCACATATAGAATAAATAAATAAATAAATAAAGCCTTGATTGATTCCTTCAAAGATAAAAATAATCAGATGTAAAATACAAATAAAATTTAAAAATTCAGATACAATTTACGAATTTTTGTTTTGTTTTTGGAAACTAGGCCCAATGTTGGGCAAAGGTCTCTTCCAGGTGCGCCCATTTCTCCCTATCTTCATCCAGCTCTCTTCTGAAACCTTTACAATGTCTTGCTTCCATCTCATCTTGTGGCGTCCTACTTTTCTTACTCCCCACCTTGGAACCCACTTGGTTAAGGTTTTTGTTCATCTTCCATCTATAAGTGTTGCAATGTGAGCAGCCCATTTCCATTTCAGTTCTTTGATTATCTTCATCACATCATCTAATCTTGTTGTGTCTCTTATTATTTTATTCTTTATTTTTTGAAGTCTATTTATATTAAGCAGATTTCTCTCTATTGCAGACTGGGTGGAAGTTATTTTCTTTACTATTTTTCGTGTGATGGACCAAGTTTGGGAAAAACACAACTCCTGACGATTTTCATTTTTTTCGCTAAAATCACATTATTATTTTTTAAAATAAACTTTAGTGACCAGTATTTCTTCAAGGCGACAGCACAACTTCTTTTTGCTTCCTTTTCGCTTCTTTCTTTGAATGAGATAAACGCCCCAGGTAGATAATATCTTGGTTCCAGTTCAATTTGCGGCCTTCTACCTGAATATCCACTTCTTTTCTATTAGTCAAGAGGTATGTCTTTCCAGGGTTTATGCTGAGTCCGGCTTTCTTGCTTACACCCGTAAGGCTGTGTAACATAAATTTTAATTCTTCAGAAGTCTTAGAAATTAGTAGAATATCGTCGGCAAACCGTAGATGGTTTATATATTTATCTTCTACTCTTGTACCTAATTTACTCCAATTTAGCTGGTGAAAAATTTCTTGCAAAGCTGCGTTGAAGAAAAGGAGCGAAAGCGGATCCCCTTGTTTAACACCTTTTCGTAACCTAAAGTATTGTCCCGATTTTTCTAATAAAATTCTTGCAGAGTTATTTTGGTATATGTTTTTAATTAAATTGATAATAATAATAATAATAATAATAATAATAATAATGTCTTTATTAAAAAATGTTTTACATAAAATTAAGGCATCAGCTACAAAATATTGATATGACAGACATATTCATGGTCCTTAGACCGTCTGAAGAGTCATCAAAAAGTTATAAACAAATAGTTACAGCAGGCTTCCACAAAATAAAAGACAGAAGTGAAAGAAAGAGAAAAAAAAAACAACAGAAAACTTAATATAATAGCTAGAAAAATAACATTACAAAAAGCAAAAAAAAATACAAAATGTGAAAAGAAACGTGTAATATCATAAATAAAAAATCCGAGAACCTAGGAACAGAAATGTACATTGATTGCAAACTTAAAATAGAGAATACTCCTACATAACAGAAATAAATGCCAAAAAGTAGATCAAAGAAGAATGAAAAGCATAAGAATCATACCGTCATAAAGGTATTTCAAATTTATCATTAACAATAATCATTGCAAATACAAGGATCAATAGTTAAACTCAGATACTAGAAGGAATCTATACTTCCAAGCTTCTTTGCAAAATTTAACCAGATTACCCCAGTCTTTCCCGTTCAAATAACCAATAAATTCATCAAAATTTAGTGAACGCTTCTTGAAATACCTTTGGCGGATTTCGCTCAAAATAGGGCAGATTGCTATGAAGTGAAACACAGTTTCTCTGGCTCTCAAATTACAGAATGAGCACGATTTTATGTCATTAGTAAAGGAGTAGCCATTTAAGTACAAAAGTTCACTTCTAGCCTTCACATTCCACCCTATTGAACGCGCATCAAGCTCACTATAGAAAGTGTTATTAAATTGATAATTTGAGATGGTAAATCTTTTCTCTGTAGGGCATTGAAGAGGAAGGTGTGATCCCAAAGAATCAAATGCTTTGGTGAAGTCGACAAAGGCCAGATAGAGAGTCCAGTCTGAAATTCTTCAGATTTCTCTATCAATTGGTTTAGCACTTTGAAGATTATCTAAGGTAGAGATATCCACTTCGGAAACGTGCTTGCTCAGTGGGCTGATACATATTTAAAATTGGTTGGATTCTATTTTGGATGAGTTTCATAAAGACCTTACCAATACACGATGTGAGGCTAATGGGAGTCGGTAATTGCTTATATCGACACATAAATACCTATCACTTTTATTTTGAAACATTTTCCCGGAATAATTGATTCTTTTGGGGGGAGTTGTGTGGAAACAGTAGCTGTAACAGCAAGAGAGCAAACAGCAACCAAAGAGAGCAAGAGAATCTCGACCACTCTCTCTCGGACTGGAGTGGGAGAAGCTGTATAAATATAGCGACGGACAGTCCATAAAACACAGTTGAAATCAGTTCAGTACATCGAATCGATACGTGTTATTCTCATACCACACTACCTCAAACATTCATCCATTGTAAAGTCCAGGCAGTCTGTGTCTATTTATTAATATATCAGTTAACCAAGTCTTCTCATTAACTCATCAAAAAAAAAAACAATTTTCTCCATCCAACACATCCATTATAGTAGCGTTAAGATTTCCTCTGAAGTATCACATTGGTACAATATAAGGTTCTACCACTTTTATAATAATAATAATAATAATAATAATAATAATAATAATAATAATAATATACATTAAAAACATTGCTAGAATTCCAAATTTGAAGAAAATCGGTCAACCGGAAGTGTTATTTTTCAGACTAGTTTTTTGAGTTTTTTTTTTAATTTTTTGGAAAATGACATGAGACTATCTTCTTTAAACTAGGAATATTAACGGTACGGATATAAACGTACGTGCAACAATTTTTCGACAAAAATCACTTTTAGATGGTTCTGAGGAATCTGAGACGTCAAAATTCCAACATATTTGTTCAATATTATTGGTGCTTTCTGTAGTGTGAACATTCTCTACCTGCCTCTGTTGGTAGGTTTGCACTTGTCCCCCCACCATTTATATATTTACGTTGGGGCATTCGAGCCAATTTTGGAATTTAAAGAAAATGTATCATTTTATATTATAACCGTATTAACCAGGAGTAAGAGAAAGTAGCAGGAGTGTTTCAACCAATTTTTACTTTAACAAATGGCTATTATTTTTATTTGATTAATATTCGTCAATGATGGGTTCGCAGTTAAAGTATTTAATTAATGAGGCCATGCATACTTTTCGTCATTTAATGATGATGCAACAACTGTACTTAGTCTAGAACAATGGAAATGATACTATTGTGACTTGCAAAACAAAATTTCTAGATGAATTATTATTGTATGACAAATTCAGGATTTTATGAATGAATAAATTATTAAAGATTATGTCACCATTGTTAGACAGGTTATTTTTTTTTTATAATGTCCTCTTCAAAAGGGGAGGAAGGTTCTCAGTTGTGATTTCCAAATATTCCATAATAAATGCCAAACTTTAGAAAAACATGACTTTTGAGGAGCTAAGATAAATCGGATAAAATTTTTAATTTGATACAACTTAAATTCCAGTTTTATAAGTAATAAAACAAACAAGTTGAGAATTAAGAAATTCCCAAGAAAAGTGGATGTCGTCATATCGAGCTGTTCGTCGAGAAGTGGTTGCATTGGCAACATTGCGCTTAGGCCATACCATGCTGACACACACCTACCTATTTCGTGGTGAGTTACCGCCAATATATGATGTTTGCGTGGTGGCATTCTAATTGAATGTCCACAATATGCCGATTCTAAAGAAAAATTGATATGCCAAACAATCTGAAAGGGCACTAGACAATGATGATGAATGTAGCGTGAGTAGAACACTGCAATTCTTTAGAGATATTTCAAAATATTAGATTGTTCACATGTACCCTCAAAGCATATGCCTTCCCAGCTTAGAAGAGAGCAGCTGATCTAAATCTCCGAAATATGGAGAAAGCGATTTCCTACTTTATTTCCTGCCATATGAGCAAGATTTCTGCCAACAACGCTCGCGGAAGAGACTCCTCAAAATCCAGGCTAAAGAATAAATTATTAGAAGCGGAGAGAATAGAATTTATCCCTGAGGTTGGTTGAAGCTTCGCCTTGGTTGGAATGGGCCTTTCCCATTCTAGTTATTAACCGCAGCTATGGTCCTAGCATTTCATAAAAGAGAGGAACAAAATTTCATTAAAGAAAAAAGAAATAGGGAAATGCCCGGATATAAGAAAAAATTATTAGAACTTTTAAATATCTATAAAGCTAACGGCCAGTCTTTAAAAAATGGCCGAAGATAGGTGACGGTGTAGGTAGCGCTGTAAACATGGAGGGAGTTGCCCATAGAGTATGCAACCGTTTACACAGCGGAGATACATAAAGTACCAATGGCTTTCCGGTAAAAGTTCTCGAGTGCCTTCATGATCATCATATTTTTGACTTATTGCTGGAAATACATTGACAATGTGTGACATTCTCTTTGACGGGTCATACCGGAATATATGGCAATGAGAGGGCAGATGAATGCAGCCAAAGGCCGCTTCTACAAATACGGACAATGAAGACGCACTCCCCATGCGTCCGACTAATTTTCATTCGTTAAATATTTATTATTAACAGGAAATGGCAAATTCAGTGGGACAGTACGTACGAAAAACTAAGAGATGTGAAGTCTCATGTGCAAAGTGCTGAAGTCAAGAATTACCTGCGGCATGAATCACTGATACTGACGAGGCTAAGGATTAGGTCATACACCCATGGGTACTAATTATTGGTGAAAGAAGACGAGGTGCCCGCGAGGCCGTGAAAGGTCAGAAGAAAAGTAGGTCAGCGGCATTTCTGGGTGAAGCACAGGTACTATAAGGTAGGTTAGCGAGCGGCATCTCTGGACAGAAAGGAGAAGTTACACGCCTAATTTACATGTTGTATTAAATCACCTGGCTTCTAATTGCAACTCTTTTAATAAATCATATGGTCCCTTTTTAAGATCATTTTATACAGAGAGACGAGACATAGTGGTTATGTAATAAGTTTATTCTATTTGGATATTTTTGGGAAAAAATAATTAATCCCGCAGGGGTGAGTGATTGTTTGTATTAGTTGCTGTTTAGTCTAATAATAGTATTTAATGTTGTTTCTTAATTAATTGCCTTGGTAAATATCGGAACTTTTGGTAGTTTTCGGAGCAGCCACAGGACTTTACTCCCACCGTCTTCATTCGGAGCAGCCACAGGGCTATTACCCATTATTACCCAGGGCTATTTAATAGGATAACCTATTAAATCTAGGATATCGGTGGCATATGTATTGGAGGGGTATCAGGCCTTGCAAATAAACAGGAAAAGAACAGGCCTGCATTAAGTGCGCCATTCTCGAAGAAGTTCTCATTATTTAATGAGGTTAATATAATAATATGTAAGTCTATGATTTTATCCGTCGCAGCATGCTTCATTATTTTGGTTCTGACCGGGTCGGATTTTCATCCATCGCCAGAATAAGGTTTTTCAATCAATTCATGTAGACAGATGACTTCAAATATAATATGTTTATATCACAAACCACACTAGTTGATTCGAATGGACGCTTTACGGGAAGCTTACGAGTACTCGTGCATTTGCTGCAGAACTTGCAATGTCTAATGACTCCGATAGCCGCCATCTCCATACTAGGAAAACGTAAATAGAAAATTAGGATAGTGCCGTATGATGAACTTACACCTCAACAGGGTCCGCCAGGAGAATGGATACTTGCCAACTTCTCTTAAAAAATCCATCTGATATGTGCTTCTACAAAAGACTAGTGACATGTGATGAGTAGTGGATTTACTGGCTAATTCCTGGTCTATGGTTGGATTGCGGTCAAAAAATATTTCCGTTTGGTACAAGAGGACAATTTGAGAAAAAGGCAATGTTGTGCGTTTTTTGAAACTTTGAAGGTGTAAGTCATCACGAATTCGGATCCGATGGATTTTTCATGGATTCCGAACTTTACTGCCGACAACTAGGTAGAAGGTACTAAAAATATGGGCCCAGCGTTATCCAGTTTTTAATTAATCGTAAACAAGTTTTGTTTCAGCAAGATAACACTCGTCCGCAACCTCCCATCAGACTAAAGAAAAAAAGTTGAAGAAGTTCATATCATTATTGAACTTCTTTTACACCCATCTATATCCAGTACAATTAGTTCTTGTCATGGCCCACTTTCTTTGCGGGAAAAAGAAGTTTGTTTTACCGAAGTTGAAACTGGAGGAGTGCAGGAGAATATCAGTTACAGCTTTAAGACCTGAATGGCTGTTAAATTAGCCCATTACCACCAAAGCTTTCTTGTTGGCGTGACGTCACTTAGCTCCGCCCACAGGTACTCCAATAAAGTTGTCCAGCTATACATTACATAGTAGCCAATTTTGTTTGAAAAGAAATGTACAAAGAAATTTAGTACCGTAGCTAGAAATGATTTCAAAATATTATTTATAGTAGATTATGTAAAATTTATTAAAATAAATAAATAGAATTGCTTTACCTTCTAGTAAGAAACAGGGTCAATATTTATGATCCTTTCTATTATTAAAATAAAAATAGTATGGGTTAACAAAAAATTAATTATGGTTATACAATTGCTAATTTCTTTATATAAACATGCACTATCATGTAATAATCGAACTATCTTTTATATTATAGATAAAAGGTTAATAATTATTTATTTGCGTTAATAAATTTAATAAAAACAAATCATTAGCTCTCAACTTTCAAATGGCGCCGCTAAAATCTAATTTCAAAGCACCTTAATTTCATTCTAAACATAGAAATTTAAAAGTTCTTAGGGCAATTAAAACTTTATATTTCCGGAAGGGAAAAATCAAGATAAAAAAAAATATGTTTAAATAAGAATGAAATATTTGATATTTGCAGTAAATATTTCAAGTAAATTGCTGAATTACTGGTCAACGAGATAAGTATATAGAAAAAAAATCTGGTGTGAAACACTCACACAACTTTCTCTTACTCCAGTTCTCTAAATGATAATTGACAAATTTTATAGTTAGTGTACCAAATTCAATGAAATTCGTCGAAAACTGAAAAAACTGTTCAGTAAAAGCGCACTTCCGGTTTACTCATATTCTTGAAACTCGAAATTTCAGCCATCTATTTATTTCTAACTAATTATGGTTGGATGATAGAATTGTATAATCAACTAGGATAGCACTTTGATGAAAATCTAACTCCACCCCTCCCCTAAAAATGCCCTTAAAAGAATTTTTCCAGATAAATGTTTTAGATAAAAGTTGTAGATCTTTGCATGTTTAGTTTATATAGAAGTTCCAAAAAAATCGTCGGAGCCATTTTTGAGAAAATTGCGAAAAAGTGAATAAATCATTTAGTAAAGTGGTAAAGTAAACGCACTTCCGGTTATCCGATTTTATTCAAACTCGGAATTTCAACAACATATTTAATTCTAATTAACATTATTTAGATTACAGAATTGTCTTACACACTGAAATAGCACTTTAGATGGAAACCTAACCCCACCCCGCCCCCAAAAGTGCCTTTCAGTGCATTTTCTCGGAGAAATGTTTCAAATAAAAGTTGTAGCTCATTGTATGTGTGGTTGATGTTTGACGTTTAAAGAAAATCGTCGGAGCCATTTTTGAGAAAATTGCAAAAAAGTAAAAAATCCAACTTGTAAAGTGGTACTTCCGGTTGAGGAATTTTGACAGATAACGTACAGTCACAGATCCCATGGTGACCCCTAAACAGAATATCAAATTTCAACTTTCTACGATTTTTCGTTTTTGAGCTATGCTGTTCACACACACACACACACACACACACACATCACACACACACACACACACACCACACACACACACAGACCATTTGCTTAAAACCACTTTTTTGGACTCAGGGGACCTCAAAACGGATATTTCCGGTGAAAACTCGATATCGAAAATTTGACACGATTACAATACTTCCTCTTACTAGGAGTAAGAGAAAGTAAAAATTAAGAGTTTCAGGGATAATTATTATTATTATAGAATCCTGTCTTTTTACTTCCTCTAAGTGGAAGTATTTATAATCGTACCAAATTTTCGATATCCAGTTTCTACCGGAAGTATCCGTTTTGAGGTCGCCTGGGTCCAAAAAAGTGTTTTCTAGAAAATGGTCTGTGTATGTGTGTGTGTGTTTGTGAACAGCATAACACAAAAAAGAAAAATCGTAGAAAGTTTAAATTTGATATTCCGTTTAGCTATCACCATGGGATCAGACCATGTCAAAATTCGTCAACCGGAAGTACCACTTTCCTGAATGGTTCCCCCCCCCTTTCTTGCAATTTTCTTAAAAATGGCTCCGACTGGATTTTCTTCAAAGCATTGTACACCAACTACACATAGAAAAATCTACAACTTTTATTTAAAACATTTCTCTGGGAAAATTCATTTATGGGCACTTTTGGGGAAGGGGGTGGAGTTAGGTTTTCCTCTAAAGTGCTATTTCAATTTTACTATATAATTCTTGCTATTTTCTCTAAAAGGCTCCAACGATTTTCTTTAAACTAAGTATATGAACTACATATATAAAGAGCCTCAACTTTTTATTTGAAACATTTCTCAGGGTAAACTCATTTAAACGGGCTGATGGGGGAAGGAGAGGGTTATATTTACCTCTAAAGAGGCTATCTTACATGATTATACAATTCTACCATCTAGACAAAATTAATTAGAAATAAATAAATAGTCCAAAAATTCCGAGTTTCAAGAAAATTTAGTAAACCGGAAGTGTGTTTTTACTGAACAGTTTTTTTTTTTTCCAATGTTTTTCTGATTTTCACCTTTAAAAACATTGACGAATTTCATTAAATTTGTTATACTAACTATAAAGTTTGTCAATTAACAATTTTGAAAACTTTTTTATTGTCCAAACTAGAATATTAAAATTTGAAATTGCTGCGATATTTTCATTTTTTTCACTTATATACTTTTTGTTGTCCCATCACTACATGCATACACTTCCTATTTGTTGAATATATATATTCAGTGTACCAACACGATATAGAGCCATAATTGTTATTTTAAGATAAAGATGGGTTTGGTTAATAATTATTCCCAGTTTTTCTGTATTACTCGTTCACTAATACATTTTAATTGACCATATACTTCCTATTGTATATGAAAAAAAAAAAATTAATTGAATTTTTACAGAAATCTTCTCCGCGATTGCCTGCTTCATTTGGGTGGAAATTATTCAGTTTCGAGTGTTTCTTTTCTTCAGTCACAATCTACCACCTTGAGGTAATTATGTACACACTTGTTAAGAAGGAAAAGATCCAATTCTATAATGTTTAATATGTTTCAGACAAAAGAAAATTAGTATGTTTCTGTTTACTAGTGTCTATATTCTCTTGATATTGTGATGTGATTGCGATAGCAAGAAAAAAAGAAGAGATAATTTTTAAATAAATCTAAAAATTATAACTAGTGGTTGAAAATTGGAAAAGGGTCCAGCCAGCCGCTACCTGCAGGTCATGAACCGCGGCAAACCCTTTTTGTATTTCTTTCAAAAAGGGTCAATATACAGTCAAGAGATAATACCTTACTGGCCTACCTGGCCCACCATCTGTTAACAAAGCGTCGCCACCCCGGCCAAATCAGCCCTTGTTAACTACTGACCTCCCCTAGGGTCAATATACCACAAGAGATGTCTTAGTGTTACACGTACTTACACATCAGCGTCGATGTGTGAGTGATGCAACACGTCGCTCCACTGGAGGAGGGATTCAGTTCGAATCAGGCATCAAACGTCTACATCAGTTTCCAGATCAGAAGCACCATCTCACATCGCGAGCGCGTCCCTATTTAAGGTTTTAACACTTTATTAACTTCTTTAATATTTTATATTCATTTTATAATTCTTTTAGTTATTTACAATTGTGCATCTTAGTTTTTCTATTTTATATCTCTTTAAATTATTTGTTAAAATGTAGTATATTTTTATAAATCAGTAGTACGCATTTCGAATACCAACTCTCTAATCTCTTACCCTCTAATTAACAATCTCTTACTCTTACTCATCACTTCTACTTCCGGTATCAATAAAACGATACCAATACAATATTATATTCTTTTATGCATTCAAAATAAAAAAAAATCTGGTGTAAATTACTCACACGACGTTCTCATACAACAATTAATACAATCATAAAATTCATAAATTTTCCTTATATTGAAAATTTTTAATCTGTTGCCCTAACATAAGTATAATGGTAATGACGTATGTATCGGTTGACATAGATCGAAGGTAGAAATATTAAATATGTTTACACTGTAATCCAAAAGATAGGGCCAAAAATATGGCAAATTTTAACATTTGAAATGTAATGTCACAAGTTGCTCAGAACATCCTACAAAGTAAATTTTAGGGAAGGGATTAGCTCAGTGGTAGTGGCGCTGGACTAGCAACGCGGAGGTCCCAGGTTCCAGTACAGCCGTGCTACCCTTAGATTTTCTATTCCTAGGGGCAGTCTCTACACCTCACTATCCGGTGATTGACAGTGTTATCTGTAACGAGAGAACACTGTCTGGAAGCCGGCAGTGCACTGAAGAAGGCTTCCAGGCACAAATGACCATAGATTTTGACGCGGCGTAAATAAATAAAAAAACAAAAAAATTCATTTTTTTAGAGAAAATGTTGACTAAAGGAGAGAGATTTAGGCAAAACAACTCTGAAGGATATCGTTATAGTCGTTTTCATGAAAATGCTAAAAGCTGAAAAACTTATTCTATAAGTGCACTTCCGGTTTTACGATATTCTTTCATTTTGGCATTCTAGCTACTTTAGAAGAAAGTTGACAGCCTATTTTTCCCCAAGAACCCCCCCCCCCCCTGTAACAGCAACCAAAGAGAAGCTCAGCAACCAAAGAAAGTAAACAGCAAAACCCTAAACCATTCTTTCGGACTGGCGTGGGAGAAACTGTATAAATATTGCGACGGACATACCATAAAAAACACAGTTGAATTCAGTTCAATACATCCAATTACTACGTGTCATTTTCATACCACTCTACCTTAAAACATTTCTCTATTGTAAAGTCCAGGCAGTCTGTATCACTTAATTTAATATATTAATTAACCAGTGTTAACCAAGTCTTCTTCTTATATCATCAACCAGACCTAAATTCTCTCCATCTAATACATCCATTATACCCTTCTAAAAAAATTAATTTTCCCCGGAGAAATGTTTCAAATAAAAGTGATAGGTATTTATGTATGTAGGTAGTATACGAAGTGTATAAAGAAAATCGTTGAAATCATTTTCGACGTAATAGCGTAACACTGGAAAAAAAATAAAATTCTAAATTCGCACGATTCGATTGACGGATTTTGCCTAAAACCATCGTGTCAGATTCGGTGATAGTACCTTAATGGAATACTAAGTTAGTGAGTGCTTCGAGGGATTTTTGGTTTTTGAGATAGACTATTAACAGACCATTGGCTAAAAACACTTCTTTTTTTTTAATTTCCCAAACCCAAACATGTAGTTCCGGTGAAAACTCAATTTCGAAAATCTCGCACGATCGCGATATTTCCTCTTACTAAGAGAGTAAGAGAAAGTAAAAAAAAAAAAGATATGATTGATGTAACATAGATATAAAATTACTAGCAGATAAAATTCCTAGCAGAATAAAATATAGGAAAGACAATTAAAAAATATTAAATGCTTAATAAGACTTTTTTTCTATATTTCTTTATTGACCTCGTGCCGTATAAAAATATTTATACACATTAAGATTATTTATTGTTTATCACAGTTAATTGTAATAATGTTTAACAAACAAGATAAATCAATTAAGAATGTGATACAAATCAATTTGATATAATTATGTGTTTAATTTATAATAATATGTAATCCAAACAAACTCTTTATTGTATCGCAATTTTTGCTTTTAAAATTAATAATAAATTAATTTTATTATTTACTAAGGATTATGTTAGTAAGTTTTTAAAATCAGTGAAAACCAAGTGAGTCAAGTTCTAGTCTGTCTCCTGATGAAGGAAGTCTTGATTTCAGTCTTACTATTCTATATTTTATGTCCGCTATTATAGTGAGTGGCTGCTCTAACGTTTGAAATTTTAGTATTGTTTTTTTTAATGAACCATTCTATGGTTTGAATTTTATGATCTTTTGGTATTTGTGTGTTACTTATAAGCCATGGGGCTTAGGGTTTATTTGAGTGGTACTTATTACGATGTGTAAAAATTTATTTTATTGTTTATCGCTGTAGTTTATTAAAGTACGTCTTGTTAGTTGCATTGGCAGGGCATGCATATTTAATGATTTGTTTGATAAGTGAAAGGTAATATAATCATGTTTGAATGATGCCTTTATGGTTTATAAGATGGTATAATTGTTTTAGGGTTGTATTATTAGTAAAGTAATGACGATTTTTTCAGGCGGGCTTAACGTCCAACTACCAAATTAGGTGTCGTGGACGGGGGCGGAAGCACCTACTTTACTGTTAACATTTTTCATACCAATATAAAATTTAACAGTTATACGCGGGACTCGAACTGGGGTCCTCCCACTTACAAGTCCATGCTCATAACCACTACACCAACACCCGCCCTTTAGGCTTGTATTAACTGTAGTAATTCTTGTCGATGTAGCAATTCCATGTAAGTCCAAAAAAAAAAGTCCCACTTTACTTTAAAGTTTGATCGGTTCCAAGGACTTGATTCTCTATAGCTATGTTTGGTAGTATGTCTGTTTTCTACAAATGTTTCTATAGTGTACTTTATCTTGCGATAACTTTTATTGCATTTCTTTGTTTATTAAATTCCTTGAAATTAATACGTAAAAATACCAAGCCCTCTTCCTATCATCTAACTCAAAACAATAAGTTTCTAATAAAAGGAATAAAAAAAAAAAAAAAAAAAAAAAATTCTTACGTATTAAATCGGCAATTCTTGGTCGATTCAATTAAAAGAACTGCGGATTGATTCCTTGAGTACGTACGTTACACTGAAAAGCCGGAGCAAATTAGCCAGTTAATTGTACCATGTTATTGAACAAGCGGCCGTATTAGTGACCTCAAAAACTTGTTTTTCCTTTGATATATTATCACCTTAAACCTTATAAGCACGCCATTTAGTTCCGGCCTTCGCTACCTAGGGCGTTACTAACTAGTAGCTTCCCACTTTTTGTCACGATGCTTGTTCAACACCGACTGTGCCCTCACGGGAATCGAATCCTGAATTCTCCCACGAAAGGCGAGTACGCTAGCCACTAGACCAACGTGTGAGGACGATATATCAGCTTAAATATTATGAAATAAATTGTGAAATTTTTGCTAGATGTACATACTGAATGTGGAAAACAAAACATATTTATAAATGCATGAAATAAATCGAATTGTATTATTTTACAAATGATTGAAAGCACTAGGAAATAGAAAAAAAATCTGGTGTGAAACACTCACATAGCTTTCTCTTATTCCAATTATTAACTTAAAACAAATTTTCATTAAAATTGCAATGTTTAAATGGGTTAGCCATTAAAAAAAAGTGAAGAGGGTGATACATATATATCTGAGCGGACACTGTGCGCGCTCTCTATATTAAACCAAATACGTACCATCAGGTTAAATTTAAACTTAACTTAAGTAGAGTTCCCTCCCCCACAATCATCCCTAAAATCATTTTCTTTTTTTTTTTTGAAAAATATTTCAAATACAAGTTATAGGTTTATATCTGTACAGTGAGCTTTTCAAGTTTAAATTAAAGTCATTGTAGCCATGTTTGAGAAAACCTCTAAAGACTCGAAAATCTATTCTGTAAAGACCCCATTAAATCGTTCTGTACAGGCTAACTGATTAGCTTCAAAATTGGAATTCTATCAATGCTTCTAATGTATATTTATATTATTTATGTGGTATAACTATACATTAGCAGGAAGGCATTTTAGAGGAAAGCATAACGCTACTATTCCCCTAGAAACCTCCCAAAAAAATCCCTTTTTTCGTGAATGTTCCAAATAAAAATTATAGATATTTTTATCTGTAGATAGTATACGAAGTTTAAAGAATATCGTTAAAGAGCTGTTTGCAGAAAATCGCGTAAAACTGTAAAAAAAAAAAAAATTCAGTAAAGCCGCACATTCGGTTTGATGGATATTGCCCGGAACCTTCCGGTGTCAGATGCGATGGTATCACCTAAACGGCATAGCAAAATTGGAGCTTCCTAAGACTTTTTTTTGTTGAGATTTTTATTCAAAGTGGGGAGATTTACTCTCAACATTTATTTATTTCCGGTTTAAACTCAACAATATTTTGAGAGAGAAGATATTTGGTTTTTTATCCCTCCCTCCTTATTACTTGGAGAAAAAATGTGTCTTGCGAGAAATATAGCCAATGATTTCCACAAAGAGCAATTACACAAAATTTTCTCTAGTGTTATTGTATTCGATGCTATAATTTTGGGGTTATTTTGTTTGTTTTTTTTACAAACAATATAAAGAAAAGAATATAATTTAATTGTTTTAATTTTTATTATAAAAGAGAATAATTATTAATTAATTGCAGTCAATTATTTAAGTTTATTAGCAATATTTTTAGATAAAGCAGTAAATTGAATTGATTTGTTGAAAATGACCTTTAAAGTATTGATATCATTTATACAGGAAATTGTGAATATTAAATCCATTAAAGCCAATATCTTATCCGACATTATTTATGCATGCACTAGTCATTACTTACATTTCATAAAAATATTTGCTACTTGTTTGGAGAAAATTGAATTCTCAAGTATTTTAGAATTTGTAATCATAATTCGCTTTCAGTCAAGCAATTTATAGTATCTTGTTATTCCTAGTTTTTTACATATATATGCAATTAGAACAAGGTTTTCTTATGAAATAACAATTTTATTTTTTTTCTTTTATCCTCTTGTAGAGGACATAATAATTATTTTATAACTACGAGTCATGTCCAGTAAGTAAATGTACTGAGGCTCTCACGGCCGGAGGGATTTTGTTTTCGATATGTTGGCTACACTGTCGTGTAGCCTGATTTCTCCCCTCCGCAACGTGACCGGTTCGAGGTCAGTACGTTGAGAACTGTCGACGCGACAATACGTTTCGTGAAAAATGTCAATCCAATCTCTCGCCAAGTGTGAAATACGCGACGTCATCCGTTATCTCGTTTGGAAGGGAAAAACTCCGGTTGAGGTTTATAATGAGGTAAAAACTGCATAAAGCTATCAATCGTACGAGTGTGTTCAAGTGGTGTCGCGAATTTAAAAACGGTCGTACGTTTGTGCATGATGATCAGAAGAGCGGAAGACCTTCAATTGTGAGTACGAAATTGTGGAAAAAATCGAAAATGCGCTCCGTGACGATCACAGATTGACTGTGGATGAATTTTCTGCGATGTTTCCGCAAATCTCCAGATCTCTGCTACACGAAACCATCACAGAAATCCTCGGATATCGGAAACTGTCCGCTAGTTGGGTCCCAAAACAGCTGACAAACCAACACAAGTTGAATCGAGTGGAGCCCGGGCAAGAGTTTTTGAGATGCTACAAACTCCATGGAGATGAATTTCTCCGCTCCATCATTACTGGAGATGAAAATTTGGTTGCACACTACACACCTGAAACCAAAAGGCAGTCTCAACAGTGGTATCACACCTCTTCACCCTCCGCCACAAAGTTCAAAACCACAATTTCAGCCAAGAAAATCATGGCATCCGTGTTTTGGGACTGTCAAGGCATAATTTTAATTGAATATATGCCTCAAGGGGAGACCATCAACTCTGGAAGATACTGTGAGACCCTAAAAAAATTGCGGAGGGCGATTCAAAACAAAAGGAGAGGCATGCTGACAAAGGGAGTCTGCCTGCTGCACGACAATGCCAAACCACACACGGCCAACGCCACGAAGGAACTGTTTGCCTCGTTTAAATGGGATGTCCTGAATCATCCCGCGCATTCCCCTGACCTGGCATCTTCAGATTACTATCTCTTTACCTCCCTGAAGCTGCACATGGGTGGAAAAAGGTTTTCAACCGACGAGGAGGTGAAGGGGAGGTGGAGAAGTGGACGAAGGGGTTGGCGGGAAACTACTTCGAGGAAGGCATCAAAAAATTAATACCCCGGTTCACCACCTGCATTGAGAGGAATGGTGACTATGTCGAAAAATAGCTTATCTATGTACTAATGTAACCAGGTAATTTTTTGTTCAAATAAAAATTTTTGTAACCTACAAAAATTCAGTACACTTACTTATTGGACATGCCTCGTATATTCGATGTTAATTTGTAAGTTCAATATGAGTTTTTTAATTTTTTTGAAAAATTGTAATTAAGATTGTAGTATAAATCCAAGAGAGATAGCAATGATGAATTTATAGGAAAACATCTCCCAAAAAAATGGATTAGCTCAGGGTAGCGCTTTGGGCTAGCAACGCGGAGGTCCTAGGTATGAGTCCAGCCTTGTTGTCCTTAGATTTCTTCTTTCCAGAAGCCTTTACAGCTCACTGTCCAGTTGTGAACAGTGTTATTTGTAACGAGAGAACACTGTCCGTGAGACCGGCAGTGCACTGAGAAGGCACCGGGCGCTAATGACCATAGATGTAAACGCGCCTTAAAAAACTACCCCCCCCCCCAAAGCGCCCCTACATAAATTTTCCCGAAGAAAATAAAAATTGTAACTCTTAATAGTATAATTGATTTACTAAGGTTAAAGAAAATCGATGGAGCCTTTTTGAGCAAATCGTAAAAAACTAGAAAAATCCATCAGTAAAGAGATACTTCCGGTTGGCCGGAACACTTAGGTTTTCAGATTGAGAGCGTGTTAGTAATTTGTTATAAACCCAGTAATCAAAGTTTCGCCTATGTTAAAATGTGCTTCTTCAGAGTAGTGTTGCCTTTGAATATCAAAGCAACGCTGGCTAGAACAGGGTTGGTTGGACTGGGGCGGTGCCTTCATTCCAGAGGTAGTGCAGGGGGCCTTTCTTCACAGTCCAGGGTACCGCACATGGTCTCTGCTGAGGGAATTGGTAACTATATAAGTAGACAGGAGCAAGAGTTTTTCGTTTTAGTGTAAAAATTATGTACTTTGATTTCTCGGGGTTGAATTTTATTTGCCATTTTTGAAGCCAGGATTCCAAAGAATACAGGTGAGTTTGTAGAAAGCGAACTGCTAGAGCAGGATCAGTATGTGCGGAAAGGATTGCAGTGTCGTCAGTGAAGGTATAAATAGAGGTATTGAAAGTGAAGGTAAGTCAGCTATGTAGAGAGTATAGAGCAGGGGAGCTAAAACACTTCCTTGTGGTACTCGAGCAAAAATGGGATGAATAGAAGATTGAGCATTGCCATGAATTATTTGGAAGAATCGGTCTGTGAGATAGGAGTTAATGAGATAGTAAGTTGTAGGCAGGCAGCGCTTGAGTTACGGTGATAAAATTTATGGTGAAATTATCGAAGAATAAGTGGAAGTGGTGATATTTATCATAAACTATTTTTTATGATAAATTCCTTGTATAATAAATTGGATAAGTGTGCTTCAATTACTGTCCTCAAGAGACTGAGAGAATTTGGTGACATATGTGGTGGGGGAGGTTAAAAAAAAAAATCGTTGCAGTTTAGAGAATATCATAAAGAACTGTTAAAGAAAAACACTCAGTCAAAGCGGCACTTCCGTTTAATAAATTTTGACGCAAAAATTAGTAACGGTAATCCTGTATGATAATCTAAACGGTATAAAAATTTTGAGAATCACAGTACTTCCTCATACAACAAACATAAGAGAAAGTAAAATAATAAAGAAAAATATATATAGATAGACGTAATATGTTATAAAGCCGGTTAACCTTCATAATTGCAAAGTTCATAACTTTCACTCTGAATGAAAGTCAATGACCTTACAACATTGACCTCACTTGTTACAAGCTTTAAATGACTAAATAAATAATTTTATTATAGAGGATTGGCTGACTGGTAAAGATTAATAATGTTGAATGTGCCAAATGTAAATGCCACTAGAAGACATTTTCTATCTACTGTTTACTAGAAAAATCCACTAACAGTGGAGCAAGGCCACAGCAAGTGATGCAAGGAATGTAACGCATCCGGGCGGCAAATTTTTATAAATACAGAACAGATTATAGTTTAAGTAAGTAATTTTTTAAGTTCGATAGAGTATTTTTCTATTTCTTTGTTGGTTTCATTGAATGGAACTGAGTTATTTAATGCAAGATCATTATTTTGAATGTCATTTAAAACTTACTAGATATTGATTCTATTGGTAAAATTTAGCAACAATAAATAGGTCATAATTAGATATAGTTTGTAAGTCTTTTTCTTTGCCTAAGACGACTTAGATATCCATAGAATGCCTAGGCAATGTATAGAATACTTAACCCAAAGTATGAAATAAAAATGATATTTCTTACTTTGCCCTAAAGTAGCTAGATAATGTATGAAATGTCTAGGCATTCTATACAATACCTGAGATTCATACTTTGCCGGTAACATATATAATTATCATATCAATCTTAAACAATAAGTTCGAAAAGATCGCAAAAACAAAAATAAAAAAGAAGAAAATCAATTCAGAGAAAATACTAAATTCTTCATTAGAATAAAAAATACTCATTTGGGGGGTGGGGGAAGTACCTGAAAACTTAATTTCAAAAATTCGATACGATCACATTAAGTAAAATCTCTTGATGTTTTACAACGATAAATCGCTCATAAAACAGGAAAACTTGTAAATAAGGAAATAGACATAAATCATCTCACCAAAAATTACGTAAATTTAATTAAATAACTCAAAGGTTCATAGCCACAGTTTATAATTATTGTATATGGTTAAAATTTAATTTATTATATACTCTTTATTGGCAATAAACTTTTAATCTCTCGTTGTTTTTATTTGTTATTCTGAGTTTATTGTTAAATTTATATGTTTATATGTTTTATTTCACATATAATAATAATAAAATATTTATTTAATACTAATACATATATATATACTGTTTACAAAAGCTATAAAGAGTACCGGATTCAACAATATTTTCTTCTTTCTATTTACATGAAACACACATACACCTAAAGAAAAAAAATGACAAGAACAAGAAACCTAACTCAAGCTAAAATACTAATTATTGTAGGGAGCAATTTTTAATTCTTGTATATTTGTTATTGTAACAACAGTAGCAGTGTAACTGTTGTTGTTGAACTGTTCATACTGTAACAGCCAATATTTTTTAGACACTATTTGTGGCATGTTCAAAAAAATTTGATACAAAAATTCCCACAATATCTTCTTTTTTTATGTACTGCACCTCCGTTTCTTTATGCAATTTTCTAATTAGAGCGAACCTAGGAGCAAATCTTAGAATATTTAATATTGAATTACTTGAATTCAAGTAATTGATTCAATTTTTTTTATTTTTTGCTTATATTTAGAAGTATCCAAATAAAGAGGGTGTTTTGTAATAGGATTAGTGGTAAGCCCTATCTAAATATACTTTGAAAGATGAAAAATAATGAATTCAATAATATAATTTGCTATTATTATGTTGATAAATGCTATTATTAAATAAACAAAAAAAAAAAAAATCTGGCGTGAAACACTCACACAACTTTCTCTTACTCCAGTTTTCAAAATTGTACCTAATTGACAAATTTTATGGTTTGTGTACCAAATTTGATGAGATTCTTTGAAGTTCGTCGAAAACTGAAAAAAATGTCCAGTAAAAGCGCACTTCCGGTTTACTAATTTTCTTGAAACTCGGAATTTTTGCCATCTATTTATTTCTAATTAATTTTGTTTGAGTGGTAGAATTGTATAATCAACTACGATACCACTTTAGAGTAAAACATAACTCGATCCCTCCCCTAAATGACTTCACCAGGAGAAATGTTTCAAATAAAAGTTGTAGCTCTCTATATTTGTCGTTCACATTCTTAGTTTAAAGAAAATCGTTGGAGCCGTTTTCAAGAAAATACCAGAAAACTGAAAAATTCATTTAAGTAAAAACGCATTTCTGGTCATCCGATTTTTTTCAAATTTGGAATTTCAACCACACATTAAATTTTAATTGTTGTTTAGATGTTAGGATTGTGTAATAAACTGAAATAGCACTTTAGAGGACAATCCATCCACCCCTTTCCCCAAAAAGTGCCCTTAAATGCATTTTTCCGGAAAAATGTTTCAAATAAAAATTGTAGATCTTTGTATGTGTAGTTGACATAATAAGTTTAAAGAAAATCGTTGGAGCCATTTTGGAAAAAATGCAAAAAATGAAATAATCATTTAGTAAAGTGGTACTTCCGGTTGAGCAATTTTGACCGCTGACCTACTGCCAGATTCCATGGTGATACCTAAAGGGAATATCAAGTTTGAATTTTCTACGATTTTTCGTTTTTGAGCTATGCTGTTCACATATACACACACAGACACACACACACATACCATTTGCTAAAAAACACTTTTTTGGACTCAGGGGACCTCAAAACGGATATTTTCGGTGAAAACTCGATATCGAAAATTTGGCGCGATTACAATACTTCCTCTTACTAGGAGTGAGAGAAAGTAAAAATCACTCTCTCACTTTCCAGACTTAATGCTTGCACAGATTTAGTAGAAGACCACCAACCACCACAACAAAGTTTACCTTCTTTGACATTTTTTTTTTAAGAGGATATGCACTGTGACCTGAAAGATCTACTACAACCCCCGGAACCTTCTCAGCGCACTGCCGGCCTCTGAGCAGTGTTCTCTAGCTACAGACAGACAACGCTGCCCATCACTGAATAGGGAACTGCAGAGATTCTCTCCTAGGAAAAGAAAATCTAAGGGCATTATGCTAGATTCGAACCCGTGACTAGAAAGCCAGCGCGCTACCACTGAGCTAATCCTTTCCCTTTCTTCTTTGACTATCCATGCGAAGGAATATTTTATTTTCATACCCATGTCTCTGTATACCTGGGATTAGATTTGTATGGAATTATTTGCAAAATGGTGGAGACGATATAATGGATAACATTATTTGAAGTATTATTAATACTTACTGTGCTGTAAAATGAAGTAACTGAGATTCGTAAAAGTTATTACTAAGCACGTAAAGGAAAAAGAATGTGAGTGATTGGAGAAATTTGTGTTTATAATACAATAGATAAAGTAAAAACAATATATAAGTGTGGAGATTATGATAACAAACAGGATATTAATGGGATAAGTCAGATAAGCTCTTTGAATGTGGATTTAACTTTATATCATGTGCAAAAGTAAGTATACGAGTAAATATGAGAAATATAAGTTAAACATTATTTTTTGTTTTAATTAAGTAGGAATAATTTGTAGAAGTTAAATATTTGCGAACTTGTTTACAGCTGGCGTAAACCATAACTGCTTCACGATGTATAGAGCTAATTTGAATTGTGAAACTATTCTATTGTAATATATGAAACCCTACTTGGGAATTGCGCCATTTCAACATGGCTGCTTGTTAAGTTTATAACAAGATATAGCGCTATGTAAATTAACATTTATCCCATAATATATACTACTAGTGCCAGTCTGTTTAATTTAATATACAACTTTAGACTCAATTAATCAACAAAAGGCCACTTTATCATTGTTGATTAGCTATGATGGAATTATCTATGAATGTTACAGTTTTTTATTATTCTGAATAATATATAATAGAATAAGTAGTTTTAAGTGCTTTTTATTTTGACTTCTAGAAGTAGTCAAAACTCGTAGGTGTTTTCTTTTTTTTATTTAGACGTTCATTTAGTCTTTAAAGAGAGCTGGCAGGAAACTGACCAAAGAAGAGACACCGGTGTATGCAATATCTAATTAAATTTTGTCGCCCCTTAATTACTGTTTTTTTCATAATGACATGTTTATATGGCAATGGCCAGAGAAGTTTTTAAAGAAAAAAAGAATTCTGTGTTATTCAACATATTCGGTACCATTGCATTAATATCTTATATTCAATTTGTTCTGTTTAAATCTTTTTCTTTTATTTGTTATAAATCTATGTATTTTTTTTTTTCACAACAATACTATACAATAATGTATTTTGTCTCCCATAAATTTTGCAGAGCTCTTGAAGAAAGGCATCAATGGTACTCGAAACGTAGAACAACAAAGAATTCTTTTTTCTTTAAAAACTCCTCTGACCATTGATGTATAAACATCTTATAATTTTAAGGCGTGACGATTTGAAAATCCTACATAAAATCTCCGAAGTTATACTTACCAGTCACGACAGTTCGTTTATTACCCTTATACTTGTATAAGGTATACTCGTATAAAGTATTCAATACTTTATATTAAACCGTTTATTTTGTGCCACTACTTAATTACAATTAACTGTTGAGATGGTTACAAAGAAATATTCAGAATAAATATATGAAAAAATATGAATATTCTTGATATATTTTGTTTAAGTAAAGATTAATACAATCTTTGTTGGGGTGCTTGGTTCCGCAAAGCTAGAAGCATCTCCGTAGAGCACGGAAGCTGTCTCTGATTATACAATCTTATTTTTATATTTAATAACTAGTTTTTTTCAAATATTATTCCAAACATGTTATTCTTGTTTTAAAGTGAAAAAAATTTCTTCTACAGACATCTAATTGGTTTTATAAAAGAACTTTTGTCATTTGAAATAATGTCTCTTTTCTAATAATGGCTTCAGAGGAAATTTTCTAAGATATTCCTTTTTATTGTTTCCTCATGTATTCTGCAAGACCCGCGAAGTACGGAAATGACTACGAATATAAAAGCGACCGGAGTTACTTTTTTCTTCTATACTTAATGTACAACATAATCATTAATATCTGATTGAGAAAATATTCTACCATGTATATCGCCTGGAAAATTAATATTGCTTATTTGTTCCCGACAATTATTCTCCGTAGGTAATTGAAGTTTTAATTTTTCTGGACACTTATTAGGAACAAACATTTAGCATCGAAAACGCGTTTTACCTGTTATCACTTTCATCTTTTGCCGAACTAATTTGTTACTCTCAATTGCCCGCAGGGGTATCTGTTGCATATCGTTGCATGCTACTTGGGGAGTAGCGACCCAACGGGTTAATTTTTAGTTTCTCTTAATTCCGGTAAGAAGAACTATTGCGATCATATTTTTTTCTTAATTGAGTTTTTTTTATCGTTAAATACATGTTTTGCGGTTCCCTGAATTCGAAAGAAATGTTTTTGGGAATGGTGTGTGTGTCTATCTGTGTGTGTGTGTGCGGAATAAAATATCACCAAAAACGAAAATTCACAAGAAGCTCAAACTTGGTGATATTTCGTTTAAGTACTTCTATCACCAACTGACACGAAGGTTTCTTGCAAAATCCATAATCGGAGTGCGATTTTTTTTTTTTTCAGTTTTACGCGTGTTTCTCGAAATTGGCTTCAACAATTTTCTTTAAACTTCGTATACTATCTGTACACATAAATACGTATCACTTTTAATTACAACAGTTTTCCGGGGAACATTGATTTTTAAGGAGTTCTGTGGGGAACAGTAGCGTTAAGCATTTTTCTAAAGTACCAATTCACTATAATGTATGGTTTTGCCGCCATCATTACCTATTAATATACATGGGAAACATTGCTAGGATTCCAAATATGAAGAAAATCGGTTAATAAGGAAGTGCGAATTTACAGAATTGGTTTTTTTGAGTTGTTTGTAACGATTTTTTTCTTGTTTGAAACAGAATTGAAATTTTTTCGAAAACGATTGTAACGATTTTTCTTTAAAGTTGGAATTACTAACTGCACAGATATAAACCTATCATTTTTATTTGTAACATTTTTTTTAAACAAATTCTTTTTAGGCGGTCATGAGCGAACTGAGGCATCAAAATTCAAATGTGTTAGTTCAATATTATTGGCCTTTCTACATGTAATTATTCTCTACCTGCCTTTGTTGGTAGGTTGGATATCTACTTCTACCTGTTTATATATGTTACGACATATGAACAAAATTGGCAATTTAAACATTTACCATTTTATATTTAACTGTATTAAGAGAAGTAAGAGATAGTCGTTGTGAGTGTTTCACACCAGATATTATCATTATTTTATTTTGTAATGGCGAAAAGATCTAAAAAGTTTAAAAACATAGGAAGGGATGAATTTTTAAACAAATTCTTGCTGATTTTTAGAAGTATTGTAATCGTGTCAAATTTTCGATATCCAGTTTTCACCGGAAATATCCGTTTTAAGGTCCCCTGAGTCCAAAAAAGTGGTTTTTACCAAATGGTCTGTGTGTGTGTGTGTGTGTGTGTGTATATGTATGTATGAATGTGAACAGCATAGCTCAAAAAACGAGAAAACCGTAAAAAGTTGAAACTTGATATTCCGTTTAGGTATCACCATGCGATCTGTCAAAGTTCCTCAACCGAAAGTACCACTTTACTAGTTAATTTTTTTACTTTTTTGCGTTTTTCTCAAAAATGGCTCCGACGATTTTCTTTAAACTTGGCATATCAACTACACATAAAAAGAGCTACAGCTTTTATTTGAAACATTTTTCTGGGAAAATTCATTTAACGGTACTTTTGGGGGAGGGATGGGCTTAGGTTTTCGTCTAAAGTGCTATTTCAGTTTATTAGACAATTCTGTCATCTATATAATGTTAATTAGAATTAAATATGTTGTTGAAATTCCAAGTTTGGAAAAAAAAATCGAATGACCGGATGTGTGTTGTACTTGTAACACTTTACTAAATGGTTTTTGCACTTTTTCGCGATTTTCTCAAAAATGGCTCCGACGATTTTCTTCAAACGTGGTATATTAACTGCGCATTTAAAGAGCTACAAATTTGATTTGAAACATTTCTCTGGGAAAATTCATTTAAGGGCATTTTTGGAGGAGGGGTGGGGTTATGTTTTTCTCTAAAGTACTATCGTAGTAGATGATACAATTCTGTCAACCAAACAAAATTAATTAGAAATAAATAGATGGCTAAAATTCCGAGTTTCAAGAAAATTAGTAAACCGGAAGTGCGCTTTTACTGAACAGTTTTTTCAGTTTTCGACGAATTTCATTAAATTTGATACACAAACCATAAAATTTGTCAATTATAATTTTGAAAACTGGAGTAAGAGAAAGTTGTGTGAGTGTTTCACACCAGATTATTTATTAAAATTCGAAAGTAAAAACATGATAATTCGTTTGTAATAGAAAATAATTTAAAAAAAAATCTATTGTTAACAAAATATTTCGAAGCAGAAAGATGTGTTACTTCCGAAAAGGGGACAACAAATTTTAAAAAAAGTTATTTGAAGTTACTTTTAATATATTTATGCCAAAAAATTGTATTGTTCACATTCAAGACTTAATAAAATAAGCATCAATTAAATGCCGAAAAAATATAATAGAAAAAATATATATTTGTCAAATTTGAAATATTTTGATAAATTTAATAAAATTAAAAAATACATTAGTTTGATCGCCTGTATGCCTGACAAACACTGGAGGCGCCCTTGTTTCATTATTTACCCTAAAAAAAAGCATCTATATTTTTCTGCAAATTTTCGAAGAGCATTTTGGAACGCCGAGATATCCTACAATTATTAGGTAATTTACAATTCCAGGCCATTTTAAGGAAGCATCTGCATCATGTAGGTCTCTCTGCGGACCCACTTTGCAGGAAATGTGGCCAAAAAAGATGAGACATCGTTTCACCTTCTTGGAGAGTGCGTGCATTATGCTCGCAGACGATTCCTGAAATTTGGAGCCGAAGTTGGGATCAGAAATTTCACTCGCCTCAGCCCTGGCGTTTTTTAATGATACAGGAGTAATGTGAGGCGTTGTAAGGGGTGCAGAATGGGCCCAGTCATAGTCTAAGTGCCGAAACTCTTCGGAAAACCGGGTTTCTAGATTAAATTAGATTAGATTCCAGGCCTTAACTTTAGGTAGGTACAGCACAGAATTGTATATCAACTTTTTACTTTTTAGAGATGTCTTATCTTTTGTTTAGTAGACTGGAGAAGAGTTTTGTAGCTTATCGTAAGCTCCTGTTTTGAACTGTACAGATGTTTGCACGTGAATCTTTTATAATTCTCAAAAACGAGACTAAGTCAATAGGAAAAAGGAATGAATGTATTTGATGAGGAACAGAGACCGCTTATATCCTCTTCCATTACAAAGACTTGGTAATGGAGAGCTTCTCAGATGGCTTTGGGATTTGTTATTGAGAACTCTAGACTTAATTATATGATCTGAATCAGTGTTTAATTCACTAGGTAACTGCGATATGCACGATATTTTCTTGAAGGCCATTGGAATCATTCCCCCTTTTCTTATTTTATTCTTTTGTGAAAGAAAATTGAATGTCTTTGTGTGAGAATATGGAGGTTGTGTGTAGATTTTTCTGAGCTTTTTTATTCTTGTAATTTTTGGCACCAACACTGCTGCAGGTTAAGATGTTGGTACAGTGTTACAAATGGCAGGATTCGATTAGCTGAAGAGAATTGTAATAAGGTGTTCAAGGATCGGCAAGACAATCCCATATAGATTAGCTCAAGTGCCTTGTAGAATGGAACATCAACAAGAAGTATACAATAATTTAGTGTGCTACCCCTCTGTTCATCTGAAATACTTGCATAAGCTAACTACGAAGATTAGATAACAGATAATAAGTTTAGAGAGGATTGGTTTGAGCTCTTTGGCAGATCCGAGCGCCGAACATTATCGGAGGCTTGGATCTCATCTAGGGGTGCTCTGGAACATATTGCGCCAATTAAACTGAGGATCTACTTGATATTCTTTTGTAATTGAAAGCAACTGTAAATCCAAACAAATTATCGGAAATCTTATTTTCAATATAGGATTCTTGTAAGAACCTTTGTCCTAAAATTTTGCCCCAGATCGGCAATAAGCTATGATTGGATTTGTATGAAATAAAAGATGAGAGGCTTTTTTCGGTTTAGAAACGAAGGATGAGGGAATATCTCCAGGGGATAGCGAAGTAGGCTAATAAGATCTTATAAGTAGAAAAAAAAAGCTCCTACATTCTTAATAACTGTTTTCAGTAAAAAGCCTCATGAATTAAGTTCCTGCGAAATAAAATAAGTATTTCAAAATATTTAACATTAAAAATAACTTTTCCGGGCCATTAATTCCCGTTGTAATATTCATAAATAAATTATTGACGAAACTTAAACCAGACAATTCTAATATGCTTTCTAGTTTCAGACTAAGTATACGCCTTATATGAACTTAATTTGTTACATGGATATAGCCTTTTTCATTGCCTATTCTTTCTTGAAACATAATTGCATTATAACTGTTAAAGTAGTGATGTAAGATAATTTATATCACTGTTATTGTAAAACAACCATTCAAAAGATTTATTATAATTATTTGAAAGTTTCTATATGTAATTTATGGATGGACAAGATGAATTAAATTGTTTTTACAGAGTTAATGAATTCTATAACTAGTTGAAATATAACTTATTACGTTTTAACATAATTTGCATTTTAATGTGGTTGCTTTTGTTATTGATATTATTTTCTGAGTTAAGACTGTTATATTTTTAAATTCAGTCACTAAAAGTGTTAATTAAGTTAGGTAAAATTTTTAATCTTTTAAAATCTAAAATTGTCCCCACGCGTTGGTCTAGTGGCTAGCGCACTTGCCTTTGGTGCGAGAATTCAAGGTTCGATTCCTATGAAGGCAAAATCGGGTTGACCCAGCATCATGAGAAAAAGTGGGAACCTACAGTTTGTAGCGCACCTAGGTAGCGAAGGCCGAAACTAAACGGCGAGTAACCGCGGCATATTTACCACATGCCCCCAATACAAATCGCCGTTTGGTAAGCTTGGCCCTTCATGGGCTGCGCCATAGGTTTATTATTATTGTAAGTTTAAAAATATTGGGTGTAAAATCTATATTTTATTTAATCACTATGTTAGAAACTAAATTCATTCATTTTTCATTTATTTATTTGAAATTTACAACTGTAAAAGCAATGCTCCTACAACTAGTAAATATGATAACAAGTGTATACGTGTGGGAGTTATCACCCATTGGTGACTCTCCATATGACTTTTATTTACTGACCTCCTACGTCGAGGAAGTTGCGCGGCCAGCGCCGCTTTAGACATCGAGTCGGGTCGTCAGGAAGGGATGAACATGAGAGGTGATGAATTAGAGGATTAGGATGTTCAGAGAGGCGGGAATGAAACTTTTTATAGCGAGCTGGAATTAAGTCTGCAATGAAAGGTATATTGTGGATAGTTTTGTTGGAGCATTAGTTATGCGGCGAAGAATTTTTGATTGAAGTGATTGAAGACGGTAGATGTTGGAATGTTTGGCTGACCCCCACAGTTCGAGTCCGTAAGTCCAGATCGGTTTGAGTAATGCGTTATATATAAGTACTTTGTTGTTCATTGTCAGTTTTGATCGTCTGTCAAGCAGTCGGGCTAGTAGGTAAAATCGTTTCTTCATTTCTTGTCGTTTTAGTCTTGTGTGTGGATTCCAAGTCAGCCGCTTGTCAATGTACATTCCCAGATAACGTACAGTGTCCGCGCAAGGGAGTGCGGTATGGTTTAAATACACTGGAGAACAGGTGGCACGACGAAGAATGAATGTAATTTGTTGGCATTTCTGGACATTTATTTTCATTGTTGGAGAGAATTCAGATGTTGTTGCAGAGTACGAGTTGACTGCACCGGGTCAGAGTGAGGAGAGAATATGGCGATGTCGTCTGCGTAAGTGAAAGTCGTGGTGTGAGGGTGAGTTGGTATGTCGGTAGTGTAAAGTACGAAGAGTAGTGGTCCGAGAATACTGCCCTGAGGAACACCGGCCTCTGCAGGGTACATAGAGGAAAATGCGGTTCCCTGGTTGACAGAGAAATATCTATTGGATAAGTAAGACAATAGAATTAAGTAGTAAGTGTGAGGAAGACAGTTTTTGAGTTTCCACAGTAAACCCGGATGCCAAACTCGATCAAATGCTTGCGCAATGTCGAGAAAGGCACCCGAGCAATACTCCTTCCTCTCTAGAGAAGAGGCGATGAGATCTATAACACGATGAATTGTGGAATGAAAACTACGGAATCCAAACTGATGATGAGGAAGGATGTTTTGAATATTTAAAGAGGAGTAGAGGCGTTTGAGAAGTAGCTTTTCTAGAATTTTTCCCTTATTGGTAGAAGGCTTATGGGACGGTGGGAAGTTCGGAGATGATGAGGTTTGTTGGGTTTGGGGATCATTTTAACGACAGAAAATTTCCATTGTATAGGGAAGCATGTTGTACGAAGAACTGAATTGTATAGAGTAGTAAGAAATACTATTGCTTTTTTGGGGAAATTTAATAAGATTTTTGAAGTAATTAGGTCAAAACCAGGTGCTTTTTTTGCAGGAAGGTGTTTAATAATGTAAGAGACTTCAGATGGAGTAAATGCTTTGGGAGCTGTAGACAGAGAAACTAAATTAATACAGATTTATTGATAAAAGGACCCGCCAAAATTTGTACATTATAAAATAATACTCTTATCAATAATATATAATTTATTTTGATTTATCAAGCTAGGTTTGGTCTTTTGATGTTGAAATAATAAAATTTAACTTTCTGTTTGTAAAAATTTTGTATATATATATTTTATTTTGAATTAGTGAATGTTGCAAGGATATCCAGTATTTCCAGCTAGGAAGGAGATTCGAGACATTTGGTAATGTGATTGCTTGCGTTACACCTATTTGACTGGTTTAAAAAGTATCAAAATACAGACAGCCTTGAGACCAAATTTTTTTTTCCACGCACATTTTGCTGTATTATATTTCTTTTTTCTTTTGACAGCTGTTTTCCAAAATACTCATGGTTTCGATTAGCTGTAACTACATCAATAGAAGGCGGATTGTTCAACTTCTTGAAATTGCTTATTACAATTCGAGTGTTTTATACCCATAAGAAATAGACTGATCAGCTTGTGAATGGCGACCTGACGGATTTTTAAGGCTCACTAGATACTGCATAATAGTTCGCATAATACGATCGTAAGCACACACAGAAAACCGAAGGCATTACATACATAATATCGGGCTACCGGTTCTAGAAAAGATCCCCTGTGTTCATACAAAACTGAAGTGGTAGCACCTAAAAGGTTCTACGGTCGTTTCCCTATTAGTGCGAAATTAATAATAAATAAAATAATAAAAGATCACACCTAGGGTTTCAGATGTAGAGGACTGGAACTAAACATTTTTTGCAGGACCCCACATGGAGTGGAAGATTAGATCCTAGTTGATGGGGTTTAGGAGAAATATAAGTAGTACATTTTTTTTTTTTTGCATCAACTGCCAGGGTCATTAGCGCCCTTACAAAGTGCCTTTGGCATTCAACCACACAACCACACATTTCTATCATACGAGAATTACACAAATAAATACACTCATTCCATAAATACATTCATCCCAAAATAAACACCATTTACACACATTTATGCATACCTACCACCATTGGGGTGGAATACTCTATATTCTTCGCACCCCGTTCCTCTTACACCTAAATAAAAAAAAAAATATATATACACTCCAAACCAAAAACTAAAAGTTAAAATAGATATCTAAAGATTTTAAATAATTAAACAGTTGATATTTATATTTTACTCCTGGTCCTAACAAATCTACCATGTTATTAGGCAAACCTACTGTATCTCGGTAGCCCTGCAGCCGAGGGCATTCCTCAAGAATATGTTTAACTGTGAGGCGTGATTGACATCTTGGGCACTGTTTTTGATTTTCCCCTTGCAATAAATAGGAGTGTGTGAGACGAGTGTGGCCTATTACATTTTTTTATTATTTTTTATTTAAGGCGCGTCAACAACTATCGTAATTTGCGCCTAGATCCTTCTCAGTACACTGCCGTCTCCGGGCAATTTTCTCTCGTTACAAACAGCACTATCCATCACCCGAGGCTCCTAGGAAGAGAAAAGTAGTAAATTTAGTAATAGTGATTATTTTAATATTGTTTTATATTAAATAATATTGTTTTAATATTATTTTATATGATTATTTTAATATTTTAAATAATAACAGCTAGATATCTTCTATCCTTTAATTTAAAGAGAATTATCTCTACTGTATATGGTTGTAACTTTATATGAGTGTATTTTTTTATGTAACATGTTTTTCTGTTAAACTTCGTGTATAAACTTTCGGCTAAGTGTGTAATAGAAATAAGTTGTGTCAGTAGTAAGTATTAGGATTAAAAAATGAAAAAAACAATAATTTTTAAATGAGAAGTATCAGAAATAAGAAAGTAGTCACCACTGCTAACAATAAATATATTCTATTAAAATAATAACTACAAGTTATTTGCAAAAAATGTATAAACTTATTAATATATTGTGGAACAGGCACTGATGCTAAAAGAGCGAAAAACAAGTGTTCTGATTGAATGTCTATTTCAGACTGTTCTTGAAAGAAAGCCTTTTCTTCATAGTTCAAATCCTCCCCTGAGAGAAGGGATAGACAATGCTAACCAAGCTCATGAACTCTAAAAGACAAAGCCAACCAGGCCCTTTGAACTGTTTCTGTAAGTGTAGTCTTCTACCTGGGTGTACCCATTTTTGCCAGCGAATGTTAGAATATTCTTGAAATAATATTTTTCAAATAAAATACGTATGTTTCTGGCATCAATCACACATTCTAGTGGGTCCATAACTATCTAGTGATTTTGAATGATTTTTTTTATTTTTTAATACTTAAATAGCTGCCCTGATTTAATTTTAATAGTTATTATTATCAATTTGGCAACAATGAATTCTTCATTCATATTCTTTGAACATTTTACAGAAATTCTTAAAAATCATAAGTTAATGAAACTTAAAAAATGTGATGTGACACACGAATTTTTTTCTTAAAGGTGTCTTTAAAATGCAATGTTTAGAAACATTTAGATAGGATGGCCATAACAAACAAAAAAAAGGTGGGGTAGATTATATACATTGTATACCTGAATGGACACTGAGGGCGCCCTCTGTCTCAAGACCATGTACCGTCAATTTAAGTTTAAATTTAACTGAGAGCTCCCCAAAACCGATTAAAAATGTTTCCGATAAATGTGAACGTTTTAATCTGTGCAGTGAGCATTTGAAATCGTTGTAGCCGTTTTCGAGAATACTCAGAAATCTATTCTGAAATATCGCACTTCTGGTTAACGTATTTTCTTCAACTTTGGAATTCTATCAATGCTTCTAATGTATATTAGTATTATACATATATACGGTAAAAACATACCTTTTTCTTAAATGAAACTTTAGAAAAAAAGTATAACGCTACTGTATATGCAAAGCCAAGAAATTAACGAGAATGTTATACGAGTGATTCAGCACTGGTATAGTAATAGTCAAGCACACATCATCCTTGAGATATCTGGAAAGCACTTCCTTGCGGAAAGAGGTGTAAGGCAGGGAGAGATCCACTTTCTCCCGCCCATTTTAACTGTGTCTGGAACAAGTCTTCCGAAGGGTCAACTGGCAGGATCAAGGTATAACTAGTTCATTGTATCCCCTAAATAATTCAGCGATTTGCTGATTATGTCTTATTATTTTCGAAAACAGAAGGTAAAAAAAGCCGAGCTTAAAATAAATCCCGATGAAATGGTCTTAATGACGACCAATGGACAAACTCCCATAATTACACTGTAAGGTGTCCAGTTAAGTTAGGTAAATGAAACAATTTATTTAGGGGAAGATAATCTCATTCAAAGGTATCTTTACATCAGAAGTAAATAGGCGTATCACACTCGCATGGAAGAAGTACTGGACAATGAAATTCATATTTAAAAGCAGAATGTCTATAAATTTAAAGAATTCAGCATTCCAGAAATGTATTGTCCCCTGTTTGTCGTTTGCCGCACAAACATGGGCCTTTTCCAAAAAGATCATACACCACCTCCAAGTTACGCAAAGGGCAATGGAGAGGAGTATCTTAAATCTCTATTGGAAAGATAGGATAAGGAACAAGAATTTAAGAAAGATGATAGGTATGATGGATCTGGTGGAAGTTATAAAGAGGTTAAAGTGGAATTGGGCAGGCCACGTAGCAAGGATAAGCGACGATAGGTGGACTAAAAGAGTACTAGAATGGACCCCATTGAACAGGAAAAGAAAAAGAGGCAGACAGTATAGAAGATAGGCCAATGATTTGAGGGAACAACTAGGTGTCAGATGGATCAGAGAAGAGAGGCAAGAAATAAGAAATCATGGGAGAATGCGGGAGAGGACTATGCCCAGAAATAGGCCTACTTTCCATGGAGAATAATTTCTTTTTATATAGGAAATCTCTCTATGAATTATTATTATATTATTTTCGTTCTGTAATTTATTAGTATTATTTTGTTATTTCGTAGTATTATTATTATAATTTGTTTTGACTTTTTGAAAGTGTATTCATTTATTTATTTCATTTTACTTAAAAAGTGTAAACATTTTAATTTGGAAATAAAGGCTTACTTATTTATTTATTGATAACGCTACTGCTGCATCAGCACCCCCCATAAACTCAATTTTCCTGAGTAAGTATTTCAGATAAAAGTTCTAGGTATTTATTTATATAAATAGTATACGAAGTTTAACGAAAATAGTTGGAGCCGTTTTTGAGAAAATCGAGTAAAACTGAAAAAACTATTCAGTAAAGGTATAAGGTGGGGTTATCCCTATCTACCAGCTTCCCCCTTCGAACTCTCATGGGATGGAATAAATAAACAGTTTTGATCAAAATTTTACTACGAAGCTGAGTACCAGAAGAAAGTGGAGCAGTGAATCCGTTCTTATTAAAGAACATGCCATTCGATTGTACACGTGGGTCGAAAACCATCGAGGGGACTAGGACCGTAGTATTTGAGCCAAAAACAGAAATTCGGAGCCCATAGTCAAGTTTTCCAGCATCCTCCAGGCGGAATTTCTCGCAATTGGAAAAGATGTGTCCAGTTTAACCAACGACTGGAAATATTGGAATCAGAAGATTGTAATCTTATCCGATAGCCCCAAGCACCCATTAAAGCTATGAATTCATATGTCATCAGTTCAAAGAAATGTTATGAGAATGCCTCGGCAATAGTTACCTTATTTCGGTGTCAGGGCATTTTGGAATATAATATGGAAAGGCGCTATTTCCTCCTCTATATGAAGTCTCTTCGGAAAGAGCTCAGAAATGAGGAGGGAATAAAGAGGCACAGCTCTGGAAAACTCTCACAGGACTAAATACCTGCCTGGACGGTTATAATCAGAAAAGATTCTGAAGCGTCCATCAGTCTGAGTAAAAAATAGGCTTTGCATTTTGCCGGTTTCCTGACAGGGCATTGTAGACTCAGAATAATCCTGAAGAAGCTGGGCCTAGAACACTATAGCACCTGTATATTTTGCGGGGATGTAGAGGAGACTTAAAAACAACTCCAAACGAACTGGTGTTGAAGGAAGAAATATCTTCCCAGATCCTGAGATTTCTCAGAGAACTTAATCTAGAAGGGATGCTGTAGGTCTCTTTCTGTCACTAATTAGTTGGCAAATAGACCTTCTTTTGTCGCAGTGCATTGTAAAGAAAAAAAAAAAGAAAAAAAAGAGACCGTCAATGATAGAACAAATATTAAAATATATTTATTTATCCAAAACGTAAATAAACATACAAACAAAAAACAAACAAAAACATTTATATGAAAAACATTTGGGTGTCCGTAGCCTTGAAATGGCCGTGAAAGCCCAAAAGATCATAAGGCATTATATTTTAAGTGGAAACACGTGTGGTTTAGTGAAGCCCAAGGACCAATATAGCTAGTATAAATAAAACCATAAAGAAAAACATTTTATTTTATATTTTAAATTCTCTTAACTATTGTGAGAGGAAGTTTTTTAAACATTTATATAGAAAGGAATTTATATGATTTTTTGTTTTCTTAAAAGGGATCGATTGTCACAAAAAGTTAGGAACTCCTACTTAGGTGAAATGATTTCTATAAATTAGACCGTTAATTTTCAAACTTAAAACGAGATGAGATTTATTTGAGAGAATTCTTTAAAAGAGATTTTTAATTGATCATATAGTTCTTCATACTTTCAAATCATAACTATACGTTATGTTTGGCTACTTCTTGTTAAAATGTCAGTCAGTGACATTATTTAATTTATTCACATAACAAGGTAGATTAGAATAAATAACCTAAGTTCCAATAGAACAAATTCTATTGTGGTTAGACTAAATTAAGTAAGAAAATATAAAATATCTAATTTTGTTTAAATTATTATATTTAATAATACATATTTAAATAATTATTGCACAGTGGGATTTTAGAAAGAAGACGATCTTTTCAGTCCCCCCCCCCTCCTAACACCGTAAAATAATTTGTCTCAAAAAATATCTCATTAAAAGTTAAAGATTCACTTTATATGCAATTACTATAGATATGAACTTAAAAAAAAATATTCGGAGCCCTCGGGACTTTTGAACTACTATTATTCTTTTTCTTAGTGCTGTAGGAGCCCGCAAGGGCATGCCGTTACTTGAGGAGTAGCGACCCCACGGGTTACCACAGCTCAGTACTCCATGCACTTCATCAGCATAGTACCCAAACTAGGGTCTCCGCCCCTAGTTAATTGGCGAAAGCCAAAGAGGGATTAGCTCAGTGGTAGCTCGTTGGAGTAGCAATGCGGAGGTCCCGGATTCGAATCCAGCATACTGCCCTTAGATTTTTTTCTTCCTAGGAGCCTCTACAACTCACTGTCCGGTGATGGGCAGTGTTGTCTGCAGCTAGAGAATGCTGCTTGGAGGCCGGCTGTGCATTGGAGAAGGCTCCGGGGGCACAATATATCTTTCAGGTCGCAATACAATAATCCCAACAACAATCTAATCTAATCTAATCTAGTGCTGTAGGAAGAAGTATTATGATCGTATCAAATTTTCAAAATTGAATACAAAAAAAATTGTTTATCTTGTGTGTGTATGTGTTTGTAACTATTTTGAAAAAAATTTGTATTTCATTTAGATACCATATCGAATCCGAAATGAAGATTACGATCAAATTCCTCAGCTGAAAGTACCACTTCATTGAATGTTTTTTTTTTTTTAATTTATTTAGAAATTAACAATCTTTATAAAGAAATATATATACAATGAATAAATCAGCTTAATAATATACAATGGCGTAACCAATAGGAAGAGAGATACTATCCAATGGTAGCATTCTCTACGGGATTCCAGCAACCCTATTCATTCCCTGAAGGAAATCTCAGGGCTACTGGCAATTCAGTCAGCGTTGAGGATTTTTAGGGATGGTAGTAGTGGCGTGAATTTGTACAAATGGATTACAGCGACAATTAGAGAGAGAGAAGGTGATATTTACAGTATTTTGTCTTTGCGATTTGTTGTATGAAAGGTATGTTGAAGTCGCTATGTAGGTTTGTAGACACACGTAGTAAGGAGCGTCAACTATCTGTCGCAGTAGTTTAGATTAGACTGTCTGAATAGTTCTTACATTTGTAGATTTAGTTGAACCTCACAGCCTTAAGTCCATAATATATATCAATGTTTTTTTAGTTCTGTCGTTAATTTAGATCCACTGTCGAGCAGTCTGTAAAGTAGTTTAGCATGTTTAGTCATTGCTTGTCTTTAAAGTCTTGTGCGTGGGTTCGACGTAGGTCGTTTGTCTATGAAAAGCCCAAGGTAGCGCATTAGTTCTGTAAAATCTAAAATAGAATTACTATTGAAGAAGATAGGAGAACAGGCATCCGGATTCTTCAAATGATCTTTCTCGGAATAAAGCTTCTAACAAAAGTGGATAGATTTCTCTGTATACATAGTTAGTATACAAAATTTAAATAAATCTTTCTGTGTTTTTATGGACAAAAATGCAAAGAAACATAAAAAAAACTTCAGTAAAAACCATTTCCGGTCAACTGATTTTCTTCAAACTATTTAGATGATAGTATTATCATATAATAAATCGAAATAACATTTTCCCATAATCCCACCAGTTCATCATAAATTTTCCCAAAGAAAATTTCAAATAAAAATTACAAATCTTAGTATGTGTATTGATATAACAAATTTAAAGAAAATCGTTGGAGCCATTTTCGAGAAACCTAAACGGAATATCAAGTTTGAACTTTCTGCAATTATTACGATTTTGAGCAATGCTGCCAACAATCACACACACCATTGCCTAAAAACCATTTATTTTGTCTTAGGGGAACTCAAAACGTGTATTTCCGGTAGAAATTCGATTTCGCCAAATTTGACACGATTCCAATACTTCCTCAAACAGCAGTTAGAGAAAGTAAAAATTATTATGTATAGGTATCAAATGAATCCTTAATTAGTGGATTATGAAAAATATATTTTTTTTTTTAAATGAAATGTCCTAGAATTGTGTAATAATTCGAAACATTAAAATGTAATACCTTTTTTTTTTTTATATCCTTCAGTTATCAATGTCACATTAAATTCAAACACACTAAGATTTTGAATTTCTTCATTAGTTTTAATCACATTCAAACGTATTCATTTATTTCGCAATCACAACAGGTCCGCTTCTTTACTTTCTACAAGGTTGGCAGACAATAGTTATTTCCAAAGTTCTTGTTGGCATTTCTCATATTTTATAGCTGTTGATTGCATTCTGCATGCACAAGGTGGCGGTGGACACCCATGAAACCGCTACATCCATATATGTTTGTTTTACTTCCGCTAACGGCCGTAAGAGGAAATATTGTGTTTATTAAATTTTCGAAACAGAGTTTTCAGCGGAAATTTTTTGAAGCTCATCGAGATATGATAAAAAATGTTGTGTGTGCAAAAAATAAAAAATGAAAATTACTTTCTCTTTCTCCTAGTAAGAGGAAATATTGCAATTGTTTCAAATTTTCGGTATCGAGTTTTCACCGGAAATACATATTTTGAGTTCCTCTGAGATTGGTTGGATGAACAGTATAGTTCAAAATCGAAACATCGTAGGAACTACAAACGACATAATTATGTGCGTACTTTACGACTTGACTGAATTCTTTTTTTGCATTCTTTCGGGAATTTCTTAAAAAACTTTTCCAACGATTTTCCATACACTTCATATATATCTACATAAATAAATATCTATCCCTTTTATTTGAAACATTTCCCGGGAAAATAGATTTTTTGGCGGGGTCTGGGATTATAGTAACTTAAAGCTTTCCTCTTCAATTCAACTTATGGTTCTACAGCTTATATAATTTGAATATGCATTAGAAACATTAATAGAATTACAAATTTGCAGAAAATCGCCTGCATGTGTTTAGTAGGAATGTAATTTTTCCCAACCACTCTATATTTATGTTAGAAATTTAAAGTTCTTCGTGTAAAATGTGCCGTACCCTTTCTTCTGAAATGCCTACAGTCTTAGACTCGTTTAATCGTCGATCATCTAGAACTATATTGTGTATCTTCTCGATATTTTCTTCGGTAGTTGCAGTTTTTAGCTGTCCTTCACGTGGATCATCTTCAATCAATGTACATTTCACGTTTAAACTCAGCTGCCTATTTTTTTTTTACTTACGATAACGAAGGTGCAAGACTCTTTATTCACTTTCACCAACTTTGGATGAATTTCTGTTGATGATAAACCATCCAAAACGAAGAGAATTTTATGTCGGAATGGTATTCAAGTTTATTCATTTTGTCAAAAACATACAACACGCTTATTGCACCGTATAAAAGAAACTATTTGTCTGATCAAATACACATTTGGTATTTACTTTTGCAGCAAGTGTGCCAACATAACAAAACAGTAATTTCATATGTAGCAGTGTCATCTATGAACTAGGCCGAGAACTTTTCACCTTGCCCTAGGAAATCAAATACAATCTAGGGCTGAGCCCGAGAATCGAATCCGGTATCACAATACATGTCAGCTTAGCGGGCCACGCTTCCGCTAAACAGATAGCTATCGCAGTGCCTAATTATTGTTTTGTATATATACATATAAGAATTAGATAAGGATGGAATACCACCAACTTCCTAGACATAGAGCTCATCATACGAGTATAATATGGCTAAACTAAAAACCCTCTCACACAAGCAGCATTATCACACAATTATAATCATTCTATCATAAAATAAATTAACTGCATTTGATGAGCAAACTAAAAAACATACCACACTCACGCCTCCCAACTACGAACAGCTGCTATACATTAACAATAGTTCGCCAAGAATAATGTCAAAAAAAAAAGAAAGTCATTTGTAAACTATTGAAGCACATATAAACAAATATAAGGATGACGGCAAGGAAACTCCAGCATATATTTAGAACGAACTTTAAGCAATATAACAAAATCTGAACGCTTAAACAGGTGATCTTTAAAACTACAGCGCAACATCGAATAAGCAGGTAGGAAACTAAAAGATAGGTTCAACAACATAACATGCCCTACAGTATGGACTTGAATTATACAATATATCTGAAAAAGCAAGGATGAATTGGACAGCAATAACACGATGACATTGCTACATCCAGACATAAAAGAGCGATACACTAAACAAGCTTGAAATGTACACAAACTAAATACTTATAACAACTGAATAGACGAAATTCACATTTTAACGATTAAACAGCATTTTTCTGTTAAATTATTATAATATCCGGTAATACATACTCACATAAAACACACATATAACCTATGTATATGTATTTGTGTACATGTGGGTGAATGAATTTTAACCACATATTAAATACTATTGTTTTACTTTTGATAACGAAGGTGCAGACTTTTTTGTACTCATTCACCAATTTTGGATGAATTTCTGTCCGGGGATAAACCATCCAAAACGAAGAATTTTATGATGGAATGGTATTCAAGTTTATTCATTTAGTCGAAAACACAAAACACGCTTACATTTTAAACAGCCGTATAAAACAATTTGTCTGATCAACTTCACATTTGATATTTAGTTTTGCAACAAATGTGCCAGCATAACAAAAAAAATAATTTGATAAAACTGGCAGTGCCATCTATGGGCCAGGCCGAGAACTTTTCATCTTGCCCCAGTATATATAATAATTATATTAAAAGGAATAAGAGAAATGTCTATCTGTGTTTCCCACTATATGTTTTTATGTTAAGAGCATTAGATAAACCAATAGTGGTTATGTTTTCATTGAACATACTGGATTTAATTCATAGAAAAAAGTCTGGTGTGAAATACTCACGCAACTTTCTCTTTCTGTAGTTTACAAATAATTGACAAATTCTCTTCAAACTTATAATTTTTAATAAATGTTTAATTGCTTTCGATTTTATATCAATAGGAGAATAATAAAATGACTTTTTTGAGGAAAGCATACATTTCCCCTTCCACGAAACTTATTTCTCGGAATTCTCGGAGCTTTCTTGGAAAAACGTTACAAACAAAATTAATAGGACTCTGAATATGTAGTTAGTATAACAGATTTAATGAAAATCCATCAATATTTTTATGGAGGAAATCCCAAAAGACTGAAAAAAGAAAAAACTGTTCGGTAAAAACTCACTTCCAGTCAACCGATTTACTTCAAACTCGGAATTTTGGTAATAATATATTTAATTTTGATTCATATTATTTAGATGATAGAATGTTATAATTTCATCAGACACATTTTCCATGGTAACCTGCTTCATTTTGTGTGTCGTCGACCGGTTTCGGGCGTTCGCTCATCTTCAGGATGCGTTTGTCAGACAATGTGATAACACAGACTTGCACAGAGCAAATTCAGTTTATACACTGACTGGTCTTTTTAATTGTATTTTAAAACTAAACTCTTAAACTAGGTCAAAGGGAGATATGGTCATGGTAGCTGGGTGGGAAAGGAACACGTGTTTGAGTTGTTAATGGGGCAAATTTTCCTTAAAATGGAAACAACACGTGGGGGTCTTGATTTTTAAACTCTGTTGTTGGATGGAGATTCACTTGACAATTAAATAATCAGAATAACTTTAAAATTAAATTAAATAACGATTTCAAGATAACACAATTTAAAATTAAGAGATTAAAATAATAAAATTAAATATACATAAGCATAAAACAATTAAAATAATTAAACAAATGCTAAGCATATTTAAAGTATGCATACATAAATGTATATATTTGACTATATATATTACACTACTTACATATACTAAACATATACCATACATATATTACCACATATACTACTACCATGTTATATTGTATATAACTATACATTCCACTCGACATTTCACCTCTTTTCACAACATGTAACGCATACTTATTTATTTATTTTTTTTTAAACTAAACTAAAATCTGTTTAAGAACTATTTGGTCATGTATACTGTTTTGCTGGTAATTGCGTTTCTATTCTATTGTGGGAAGAGTGTTTTGAATAATGGTTCACTGGCAAATTTTGTCTGTTCGTTTATTAAGTTTTGTGTCTTGTGTTTATATATTTCGAGTTGTTCTATTATGTTAAATCGTTGTACTTTGTGGCCACAATGTATTAGCTTCATCGTAGTCGTGATGTCATCGGGTTTGTGTTTGTTTGTTTTTAGGTAATTGGCATAATTTGAGTCGACTTTGTTGTACTTGTATGATCTGATATGTTCGGTAAATCGTTGCCTGATTCCCTGATTTCTGCCTGTCTGCCCCACGTAAATGTTGTCACAGTCCGGGAATTTCAACTCGAAAACCTCACTGCTGCCATACACGTCAGTGAATTCAATACGAGTGCGGATTTTGTTGCCTAATTTGTTGTTTGTTCTGAAAGATGTCTTAATGCCCAGTTTTTGAAAAATTTGTGAGTTTGACCACATGTGGCTTCCAATATATGTGAATGTGATGAATTTGTCTGTTGTTTCTGTGACAGTCCTATTTTGTTGGTGTGGTTCGTTTTTGAGGAGTTTATTAACGATATTACGATAATTTATATTAAATTATGTTATAATTTATTAAAATATCACTTTAGAGAAAAAAAAAATCTGGTGTGAAACACTCACACAACTTTCTCTTACTTCCATTTCTCAAAATTATAATTGATAAATTTGATAGTTTGTGTACCAAATTTAATGAAATTCGTCGATTACTGAAAAAATTGTCCAGTAAAAGCGCACTTCTGGTTTACTAATTTTCTTGAAACACAGAATTTTGGCCATCTATTTATTTCTAATTAAGTTTTGTTTGGATGATAGAATTGTATAATCAAGTATACAGAAAAACCTACTCCCATCCCTCCCCTAAAAGTGCCCTTGAATGAATTTTCCCGGAGAAATGTTTCAAATAAAAGTTGTAGCTCATTGAAGTGAAGTTTCAAGAAAATTTCAAAAAAGTAAAGAAAAACATTTAGTAAAGTAGTACTTCCGGTTGAGGAATTTTGACAGATAACCTTCTGTCGTCGGTGATAACCTAAACGGAATATCAAGTTTGAATTTTCTACGACTTTTCGTTTTTGAGCTATGCTGTTCATATATATACACACAGACCATTTGCTAAAAACCATTTTTCTGGACTCAGGGGACCTCAAAACGTATATTTCCGGTGAAAACTCGATATCTAAAACTTGACACGATTACAATACTTCCTCTTACTAGCAGTAAGAGAAAGTAAAAAGGAAGTTAATATTTTGTATTTTGTATCATTTGTATTTGTCCATGATTGTATTATTCAAAATTTTGTTGCTTTCTAGACATATTTTCTGGCGTGTTGCTTAAACTCAATAATAGTATACCCAAGTGGCGCGTAAAGGCTATTAAAAAATGCCATGAATTTGAAGAACTGCTTTGCTTCCTAATTGTATAAAGATGACAGTATTTTTGAAACTGGAATTGTAACAGAGGAACTGGCTTCATGGCAACTATAAAGGAAGTTTGACCCAAACTTTATTTAATTTAACATAGGTTATTGTAATATTAACATTGAGAAAATAAGGTCAAATAAGGCTATTGTCATTAATGAAAATTAATATTAAAACTGATTAATAATCTTCTTATTAAATTATTTAGACCTCTGAATTCTTTTTATGTTTTATATTAATAGTTATAACAATATTTGACAATGGTTTTTGGCCATAATAAATACAATTATTACAATGTCTGAAGCTCTCGATTTTGCCTGGAAAATTTCAAAATGCTATTTTATGTTTTTACTGAATTTTTCCGTTTTAATAACTAATACAACTTCAATATCAAATGTCAAAATATGATACAGTTTCTTTTCTATTTTTAATGTTATATTTATTTTTCTAACTAGTGTATTTTATTGATTTTTTTTTTATTGGCATAATATAATTTTTATTCAACTATTTAACACTATAATTGCTCCATATGAAATGCCATTAAATTTAATTGTACGCACTTAAGCAAGGCAAACAACCGTTGCTAAAGATTGTAATATTATCGAAAAACAAATACTTATTAGCATGATCTAAGAATTTTTACTAAGTATCTCTTTTAATTTTTAATTAAAAAGACTTTAATAATTAATGAGCTTGATTTTAATATCCTTAGTGATAACGCACATTTTATTATATGCATAATAATTTAATTGGTGTAATGCACTCAGTATTGTTCGATAGTTCTCACTGAAAAATTTGTACTATTAATAATTTATATATATAGTTCATTTATGCTATTCAAATTAATTGATAAATTTTTAAATATACAGGATGTCCCATTTAAACGGGCCACTTTTGAAATTACTCTTAAACGAAGCAAGATATCTAAAAAGTGAACATAACGTTTGTTGAAGTTATTTTCAGACATAAATATCAGTTAAAACATGAATACAAAAAATAACAATTTTCCAGGTTATTTATCAAAATCGTTAAAAAAATATTTTCTATTTATTTAAAATGACTTCTTCGGCTTAAATGGCACAAGCTAAGCCGAACATATAAAGTTGCTAATCGTACCAAGTCTCCCAGAATTGCTAAGCAGGTTTAGATTAAGTCTTCTCCAAGGGCTTCTGGAGTTGTTAGTTCCTTGCCATAAGTTTTTTCTTTGAGATAACCCTAAAGAAAGAAATCAAAAGGGGCTAAATCTAGCTATCTGGAAAGCCAGATTACCGGTCCCTTCTCCCGATCGGTAAGCTCGAACCTGTTTAGCAATGTCGGCAGATATGATACGATTAGCAACTTCATATGTTGGGCAGCAACTGCGCTTGTGCCGTTTAAGCCAAGGAGATCATTTTGAATAAATCATAAATAATTTTTTATTGATTTTTGTAAATAAACTGGAAAATTGTTTTATTCTAATCCTGATTTTTAAGACCTTATGGATTTAAAATAGCTTTTAAGTTTTATTAGCACTTGAACTCACTTTTATCCGAAATAAATAAGGAAATCTGCTTTTAATTTTAGTTTACAAAACAAAAAAATAGGAAAAAAAGACGAAAATTTAATCTTTATGGTTGAATATCTCGGCAACGGTTTGAAATATTGAAGTGAAATTAACGCTATTTTCCTCATTTTTTTTAATAGTTTTCAATAAAGTAGTAAAAAGTGGGGATCAGAAGAAAATCTTCACTTTCAACCATCGATTTAAGGTGTAAGATGGCAATAAAATAAAAAAAAACATTAACATCATCATAAACAGAGCGAAATTACTTCAACAAACGTTACGTTCACTTTTTAGATATCTTGCTTCGTTTAAGAATTATTTATAAGTGGCCCGTTTAAATGGGATACCCTGTATATTCATGTTGCACTTCAACGAAATTCATACATCACTCAAAATATAATCAATAAAAAAATAGGCACGGAATCAAAGGGACGCGTTAAAGTACAGGTTACTATCTCGGAACCTTTCTTCCTGAATAAAGGTTTCCGGCAAGGGGATCCTATCTTCCCCGTAATTTTCAATCTAGCCCTGGAGAAGACCATTAGAGACATCAGAACACCGCAATGGCACAATCTATCATAGATTAGGCCAGCTGATGATGTCGTCCTAACGGGAAGCATAAAATCAGCATTATCTGGCCGCAGTAAAGAAGCCAGGCCTGAGCAGAAGACGAAGTATATGGTTAGTACTCGAAAAAATCTGGCGCATGAAGAAACAACCACATGCACACCTTACGAGTAATTTTCGCCTCTTTCAAATATTTGGGAGCCTTTCTCACTGAAAAAAAGAGGTGAGTATAAAAATAAAAGGAAGAATAACGGCGGCAATAGGGTTTTCTGCGCGCTGAAAAATGTGTTCATATTTGGAGAACTATCGAAAGAGGCGAAGTTGATAGTGTACAGAACCATATTGAGGCCAACTGTAACATACGCCAGCAAGATATGGGTGCTTAAAGGAGCCGGGTGATGAACGATTGCTGAACGTTTGGGAGAGAAAGATCCTCCGAAAAATCTTTGGCCCAATTAGAGAGGGAGATCAGTACGGGATAAGGAAAAATGGAGAATTAAGGGAACTGTACCACGAGCAGGATTTGTGTGGTTGGTTAAGGAAAGGAAGGTTGAGATGGTTGGGCATATTGTGAGAATGGAGGAGGCTTAGAGTCCCTAAGAAATTGTTAAATGGGCACCGGGAGAGGCAAGGAAGAAAGGAAGACCGAGGAAAAGATGGCTGGAGGAGGCCGAAGAAGATATTAGGAACCTGGGCGAAAGAAGATCGCTTTGGTGACAGAACTTCCGTACTTCTTCCGTACTGCCACGAAAGAAGAAGAAGAAAAAAAAAGGCGGCATTGACCATAGGTGTTGACGCGCCTTAAATTATAAAAATACTTCAAATATTCGATTCAAATATTATATGTGGTAGAACCATACACTGAAGTAATTTTACAGAAAGGCTCTACTGTTCCCCCAGAAACTCCACAAAAATATCAATTTTCCCAGGGAAAGTATCAAATAAAAGTGATAGGTATTTATGTCTCATTAGAAAGTGTAATAAATTTAAAGGAAATCCTTGGAGCCGTTTTTGAGAAGATAGCGCGCACTATTGAAAAGAAAACTCATTCAGTAATGTCGCACTTCCGGTTGATGGATTTTGTCTAAAACTGTCTAAAACTTTGAAATGTTTCTCGGGGAAAATTCATTTAAGGGCAGTTATGGTGGTAGGTAGCATCTAAAGTGCTATTTCAGTTTATTAAACAATTCTATCATCTAAATAATATTAATTAAATTGAATATGATGTTGAAATTCCGAGTTTCAAAAAAATCGGATAACCGTAAGTGCATTTACTTTACCACTTTACTAAATGATTTTTTTTTTTTTCACTTTTTCGCGATTTTCTTAAAAATGTCTTCGACGATTTTCTTGACATTTCCTATATAAACTAATCATACAAAAATCTACAACTTTTATGTAAAAAATTTCTTTGGAAAAATCTATTTAAGGGCACTTTTGGAGGAGGTGTAAGGTTATGTTTATCTCTAAAGGGCTATCATAGTTGATTATACAATTCTATCATCCAAACAAAATTAATTAGAAATAAATAGATGGCTGAGATTGCGAGTTTCAAGAAAATTAATAAACCGGAAGTGCGCTTTTACTGGACAGTTTTTTTTTTTCAATTTTCGACGAATTTCATTAAATTTTGTACACAAACTATAAAACTTGTCAATTTTAATTTTGAGAATTGGAGTAAGAGAAAGTTGTGTGAATGTTCACATCAGATTTTTTTATTTTATATTCATATAAGTTAAGAACCAATTCATCGGGTGCAAAAAAAAAATTTGATATTCAAGAAGTGAATAATTATTTTTTACACTCGTAAATAAAGTATTTTTACACGAATGTAAAAAAAAAAAGCATTACTTTACTCATTGATTAAAAAATTAATTATATAATTCTTGTAATTACGAGTATATGACGTGATTTTTTTTTTATTGCAGATATTGATTCATTTCAAAATTATTAATAATTAAATGTTTACAAATTTGGAAATATTTCATAGAAAAATAAAAAAATTAAATTTTAACTGTTAGAGAATGTTCTTTTCTGGATGTGACGCATAGAAACAGTGATATGCTTTTCTCTGTTCTGAACGAATCCAGCAGGAATAGAAAGGCGTAGAGAATATTGATATTTATTCCTGCATTTGTTGATGCTCATAGTATAAATATATCCAAATCTTGCGTCATTTACCTCCATCCTAAATTAATGAACCTATCTTTATCAAGGTCTAATAAATAAATAATATGTCGAAACATTGAAAGGTTTTTTTTTTTTTTTCTGTTCAGTACGTTGAATCTGAACTTGTTACTGTTCTCACAGTTTATATAAATTCAAAATATATACCTAATTTCAATGTTTATATTAAATGAATTAATTTCTCTGTAAACTATCTTTCTCTCTTTCTTTCATTTTCCTAAAACTTTCTGTCTTATAAGTTACCTCCGTGCAATGAAGAAGGTAAACTGGAATAGAAAAGTTAGAGGTCATCTAAAAGAGATGAACTTAAACCACATGGGTCAATGTTCTCGCTAATATTACTAAAAATATGATTAAGGGAACAACATTGGTTTTTTTGGGCGGTTGGAAGAAGAGAAATAATTTATGTCTGCACCTCAAATTTTCTATCAAAGATCTAGGAAGGAAAATGGGTATTTTCTTTCACTTTTTGTAGAAAAAAAGTGTGATTGTGATGTTCAAAACTAGAATACAATTAAGAATCCCTTCTTCACCATACTGTAGGCAGTTGGATTCAGGATTGTAGTAGGCAACCGAACCATTCTTGTGATTCAGAATCCAAATTTCAACCAATAACAAGTTTTATGTACCTTTATAATATTCTATTTAATCCTTTATAATTTTCATAAAATAATATTAATCACATTAATAATATTATTCATATAATTATTAATTCATATAATAAATTCATAAAATAATATATGATATTTATAATATTCATTATAATATTTAATCCTTTATAATATTCATTAAAAAAATAATAGTTGTTCTGCTTTATCAAATTAGATCTGATCAGTTTCAGTTTAGAATCTTTTCATTATTTAAATTTATATAATGGAAATTTAATCTGATTATGCAAAACTTTATTATCTTTAACCTTTATCTCAATTGTTCTTGGGCATCGAGGGGGGAACTAACATTAGAGGACAGCAGGAATGGATGAAATGAGAAAGACAGGATTCCTTTTAAGCCATAAAATTAATTTAAAATATAAGAGATTTCCGTGTATTTTCTAAATATATATGTGGGAATTGTAGATATAATTTAGCCAGCATGGCAACAGATGACTTGATTAAATTAACTCCATATGATATAAAAGACTGCAATACAAACAATATAAAGACGACATATGATATAAAAGGTATGTATATATGGGTTCATAATAAAATTGTACAATATTTTTCCATTAAGATCGATTTGCTTGGAAAATTAATAAGATATAATTGAATTTGAAAAATAAAAATTTTTACATTTTTATGCTAGTAAACATTAGATGTTTGTAGTGTTATTGGTTGGGTGTGCGGTTGTATGTATGTACTGAAAGCACGAGCGGTTTTGAAAGGGTTTATGTGTTAGAGATATATGTTTTAAGAAATAGAGAATAAGAAAACATTTGTTTGCAATAAATATATTAACTATAAGTGAATTTAGATACTTTCTAAAATAACAATTACAAGTCAATATGAAATAAGTCAATTACGAGTCAATACATGAAATAAGCTTATAAGTTCACAAAAACTCTCGCACTTAAATATTCTTGTTGTAGCTAAATTGATTTAAACACAAATGTTCTCGTAACACTACTAATTGGCACTGATTTTCTGGGCAGAGTAACGTTCTCATTACGACTGTTTAACTGGGTAAAGACTCTATGGTTGTAATTAAAATTCGTCCTTTATATATTATATTCTTGGATACCAATATTTCAATATTTCCGTTTGCTGCTTCCATTACATATTTAATAACTTTATTATACTAAATGAATAGAGATTGTAAATTTACCGACTTTTTCTTTTACCGGTAATTCGGTAAATGAAAATTCTGACTTTGAATTGATATCCAAATCAGGATCATTTAAATGTCTTTGACTACTATCAACAATAATCGAAAGTATTTCAACAATGCTTTTGATTATTGTTGCTTTATTGTTTATATTAAAAATGTCATAATTTTCTTGACCGGACAAAATCAAATTAGAGTCTGTCAAATAGTGTAATATGTCTGTATAAACAGTCCTCTCCTTTATGCTATATATTCATCCTTTTTTCAGCTCAACGCTTGAAAATGTATTCAATATTATTATTTAAAAATGTATTTTCAATGTCCCATTAGCCCTTTTAAATATCTGTAAACACAATATTTTCTACATAAAGATATCTAGTATGGATTTTTCATTTACCGAATTACTGGTAAATTTTTTACCGGTAGTTTACTGAACTTTTTTTTGTCAATTTATCGTTAACCGGTAAATCGGTATGCAATCCCTATAAATGAAGCAAATACTTCTGTGTGAAAACTTATTACAAAAAAATTTGTTTTCTTTCTTTATATTAAGAAATCTAAAAGTTCTGTTTAAAAGAGTATACAACTTGATAAATATAAAATTTCCTTTTGTTTCAGCAAAGAAGCGCACATTACTTAAATCGATAAGTGGAAGATTTAGAGCTGGAGAACTATCAGCAATACTGGGTCCATCTGGGGCTGGCAAGACCAGTCTGTTGAATGCATTATCTGGTTATAGGTAATCAAATTGATTGATCATAATATAATAATCAAAAGTGCTTTGAATTATTTTACACGAAATAATTATAATTATGAATCTATCAATTCTAAGTGAAATTCAGAGAGTAATGTTCGATTATGAAGGAGAAAGTATTTAAGCTTATATAATTCAAAAAAAGTAGGGTGCAAAATGTAACTTACTTTCTGAGAATAGATGATATAAAAAAAAATCTGGTGTTAAACTCTCACTTTCTATTACTCCTGTTACCGTAAATTATATGTAAATGAGAAATTTTCTTATAATCGAATTCCACATATTTGCTCCAACATAATACAAAGGTTGTATAGGGATAAATATCTACCTGCTAAGCTTGCAAGCTTGGCGGGTAGAGAAGTGTTTTAATTCTGCCCTAGTAACCTACCAAAAACAGTGTAACCAACTGCTATAACATCTGAAATTTATAGCTACTAATTCCGCGCAAAATCAATTTATTACTTTTTTCTTAAATGTTGCCAATAAAAGTGATATTTCTTTGCAGTTAGCATACCAAGTTTAAAGGTAATCATTGAAATCGTTTTCGAGGAAAATTCCCAAAAAACTCAAAAACCTATTCTATAATGTCCCACTTCAAGTTAACTTCAAATTTGGAATTCTATCAATGCTTCTAATGTGTATTATTAATATTATCTAGGTAGTAAAACCATATATATGAGTTTTACTATTTAGGTGGGCCTAAACTGCCTAAACCACCTACCGAAACCCAGTCTATATCAAAATCTTTGGACATTTTATTACCGATCATTATGTGTAAAGCTGGCTTATTTTTGAATTTGTAAATAAATAAAAAAATCATCAGATATAATTCTATAATAAAGTTTGAAAAATTTTATAATCCATCTAATTTTTTTCTTATTGCTTTCTCTTACACCGAAATTAAGAGGAAGATTGTATTCGAGTCAAATTTTCGATATCGTGTTTTCACCGGAAATATTCGTTTTGAGGTCCTCTGAGTCCAAAAAAGTGGTTTTTAGAAAATAGTTTGTGTGTGTATGTGAACAGTATAACTCAAAAACCGAAAAAATCGTAGAAAGTTCAAATTTGATATTCCGCTTAGGTATCACCATGGCATCCGAGAGTAGGTTATCTATCAAAATTCCTCAACCGGAAGTACTACTTTACTGAATTTTTTATTTTTTTTACTTTTTTGCGATTTTTTAAAAAATGGCTCCAAGGATTTTCCTGAAACTTCACTTCAAAGAGCTACAACTTTTTGTTTGAAACATTTCTTTGGGAAAATTCATTTAGGGTTAGTCTTGGGGGAAGGGTGGGGTTACGGTTTCCTCTTGAGTGCTATTTCAATTTATAACCCAATTCTATCATCTAAATAATATTAATTAGACTTAAATATATTGTTGAAATTCCGAGTTTGAAAAAATCGGATGATCCTAAGGGCGTTTTTACTGGGAAGTATTTTTCAGTTTTCTGCTATTTTCTCTAAAAGACTCCAGCTATATTTCTTTAAATGTTTAATTATAAACTTGTAATGTGGACTACACATATAAAAAGCTACATCTTTTATTTGTAAGATTTCTTCTGGTAAAATCATTTAAGGGGGTTTTTTGAGAGAGGTGTGGGATTATGTTTTTCTCTAAAATGCTATCGCAGTTGATTATACAAATCTACCAAAACCATCCAAATAAAATTAATTACAAATAAATAGATTGCCAAAATTCCGAGTTTCAAGAAAATTAGTACGCCGGAAGTGCGTTTTTCTGACAGGGTTTTTCCATCTGGTATTTTATCCGTCGTAGCGTGCATATTCATTTTGTTCCTGACCGGTTTTGCATTTTCACCCATCGTCAGAGCAAATTTACCAATTTGGCGTAGAGAGTTCACTTCAACGTCTTTTTTTTCCATTTTTGTGATTTTTTTTCCATAAAAACACCGGCAAATTTCATTAAATTTGATATACTAACTATAAAATTTGTCAATTAGAAATTTGAAAACTGGAGTGAGTGACGCCAGATTTTTTACTTTTGTTGGAATTCGAATTTTAAGTACTAATTTTGTTTTTTCTTAATAAATTGGAACGAATTATTTTAATTAATCAATACGTTATATTATATTTTATACTTGTTTACTTTTACTTAAGCCAAGCTGAATATATAAAATAATAATTCTTATGCTAAGCCATTTTTCTAATGGGATCTAATTTCGTAAAGCAATAACTCTTAATGTTTCATAATATTAATCAAGTGATAGGTGTTGGTTATGCAAGTACAAAATGTCTTTTTCATTTGTTATTTGAATTTCTTTAAAAGGTGCTGTGTAGCAATGGTCAAGAGAATTACTGTACTATTGCACGTATTCATTTAATGTTAATGGATAGCAGTATATCTCATTGAAATGTTTGTACGGCAATGGCCAGAGGATTTTTTAAAGAAAAAGACTTCTTTGTTGCTCTACGTTTCGGGTACCATTGGTGCCCTTCTTCAGGAGCTCTGTAAAAATTTATTGGAGAAAATACATTATTTTACAGTATAGTAGTTATGAAAATGTGCATAGATTTATAACAAAAAAAGAAAAATTTAAATCAAAGAAATATTAACAGAAGAAACTATAAAATAGAAGTGACAGTACATTAAATAAAATGACATAAACGATAAGAGAAAATAAGTCAGATAAAGGATAGGAAAGAAGTGAACTTGGAGAACGTTCAGACTGAAATGAAGAGAGAGTATTTTTTTTTTAATTTAAAAAACTGTTAAAAGGTGGGAGGGATAAGAAAAATGGTTGTAGTGAGACGTGGGAATTTCAAATTTGGAAGGACAAATTATTGGCATCTTTTTTTAGGCTTAGAAAAATATTGTTGTAAGTTGAAGTTATGATTTCTTTGTCTTTTTTTTCAAATTGATATAATTCAGATGAAGTTGAATTTGTAAGGATTCGGATAGAAGACGTTTTGTATGGTTGGGGTAAGTGGTTAAAATGGAAGGGTTATTGAAATCGATGGCATGATTGAAAGTCAGAACATATTTGGAGAGAGCAGTGCTGTCAATTTTTTTGTTAACAATGTCTAGTTCGTGTTGACTGAGTCTTTTTTGTAAAAACTGTTTGGATTCACCTATGTAACAAGCGTTGCAGCTGGGGGTAATACATTGAAGTTTGTATATCGTATGTGTTTTATTAGATTTTTTAATAGGGTCTTTAATTTTTGAGAAGATTTCATTTAGTTTGTTGATGGGATAGAAGCGTGTTCGGAGGTTGGGGATAAAGTTTTTGATTCTATTGGAAATAGGACTAATGAAGGTGAGCGAATGGTAAATGGGAGGTTCAGTATTCGTGTTAGGTGGAATGTTTTGAGGGTTCTGCGTTGGAGGTTTGTTTGTGTATTTTTGGATGGTTTTGAGAATTACATGAATAGGATAGTCATTTTTAACCATTTTTTCTTTTGTTTTTTAAGGCCTGACGATTTATATACTTATTAAAGTATTTAAAAATTACGAAGAACTCTTCAAGTTATATTGTTTGTCTTTGATTATTCTATAATATTTTGCGATTAAAAAAGAATCTCTTGTTCTCTAATTACATGCCTAATGTCTTATTTAATTTAAAGATGGCGGTAAATTTCTTTGATCTTTAATGTTCATATTTAACTAGGGTAATGGTAACTTGTGTAGTTTGGTCAAGAGAATTACTGTACTATTGCACGCATACATTTAATGTTAATGGATAGCAGTATATACTTATTGAGATGTTTGTACGGCAATGGTGTTGCTAGCTATTAGTATCAAGTGCATTGTTTTGTTTTGAAATTCGAATAATGTGCCGCCAAGTAAATGTTTTATTACTTGTTTCGCTTATATTTCTGTAATAATGGTGATGTTAGCAATTTTCTTTGTGGTGTTAGCCGGTATACTAGCTCCTCTACTCAATGAACATTTCAGACTTTTAAGTTAGCAAATTTCTTTGATATTTTGATCGATCATTTTGATAAAATCAAATAGTTTTCTTTTTTGTAGTGCTAATTATTGTTAACAAGTGCAATATAAGTGTATTGTAAAATTTCTTTTAAGTGCCACCATCAAGTCAACGAAACCTTTTTGATTGCGTATGAGCATGACCATTGGTCTGCGTTCATTTTCATTTCAAATAGATATATGTTAAATAATAATTATTATGTTCAATACTATAATTAAACATTATAGAAAATAATAGTGCAATTAAGATAATTATTTTCATTTTTTTTTATTTAACAGTTTGAATAATATATACATTCAAGGCGCCCCCTTGCAGAACATTTGCGTGAGACCCCGCACTTCTCAGAGCCAGACAGTCCAAGGCTGCCCCATCAGATAACCAACAATTACGCCCATAGCCGCTGCAAAGTTTATCGAATTTCTCTAGATAATTCAGCCCGACTACTTGGTGCAGATTAAATGCTGCGCTCGGATGGTCTTGGAGAATAGAAGTTTAAGCCTTGATTATTCCCCTTAGTATTATCATATCATAAGCATCCCTGGCCGCTGTTATGAAGTTAATAAATTGCATTATTTATTTAATTATTCGTGTTAAACATTAATAGTCACAACCTTGAAGTAAATATTATTGAAAAGATACCTGGCTGTCAAAGTACATTTTGACTTTAATTATTATAGTGACAATAAATTATCCGATTGTTATCTACAACTATTTGACATAGCCTCCAATAATGATGACCTCAAGCATAAATATTAAACTTCATCAATCATTGTATATTTTGAAATTTATTATCCAATTATTAAGTGCCATTTCATCCACAAAAAAAAAATTATTTTTTTCAACTTGTAAGCTATCGACCTAGTTACAAGTTACTGGCATTGTTCAACAGAAATAAAATTATTTAGGTATTAATAAAATTTGGTTATTGTTATCATAACTTCTGTATTTTTAGTTACCATATAAGATTGTATCATAATTAAAGTGGCACGTTTTATATTTACTAGGGCGTTAAACAGCTATTCTCTATGAACCTCATTTTGAGAGTAGATCACACGACCCAAACTCTAGATCCTCCCAAACTCCATGTCTTAGACATACTTGGTTATTAACAACTACACTGACTTTTTTTTAGATAAGTTCTGCATTATTAGTTCGGATTCTGCGTAGGCGGCTATTATTAATTTACTGAATGGAACTTGAGCAAACCAAGATCCTGTTTAATTTAGGGAATAGCATTTAATAAATTTTCCTTTGTTATTGCAAATACATTGCTCTAGCCAGCTTATTTCAATGCAGGTGGCCCAATTGTTTTGCATGCATATTAGTTTTGTTCCTGGGCGTTTCGGATTTTCATCCATCATCAGAGCAAATTCACCAGTTCGTGTAGGGAGTTCACTTCAACGAAATGTTCCTGTAGACTCACACTTGTTGGTTGTATATATGTGGGAAGGTTATAAGGTTATGTTCAAGTGTGAGTCACAACAAGAGCGAGTCTACAGAAACATTTCGTTGAAGTGAACTCACTTCACGAACTTGGTGAATTTGCTCTGATGATGGATGAAAATCCGAAACCGGCAAGGAACAAAAACTAATATGCATGCTACAGCGGATGACATGCGGATGTTATCCAGCATTGCGGATCCACCCACATTTTGAATAATTATAGTTCGTTAATTGACAGAATTTCAACGGATCTAGGTTTCTGAAGATTTTACCATAAATAATCTGATATTCCTTCTCAAAGCACTGGTTTTATTGTATAATTCGTGATGTTCACTTTTCCTGTGATTACTGCTTACTTTACAGAGTTTAGTGGGAGAGGCTGTAAAGCCAAATCCAATGTGGCCCTGAAAGATCTATTATGGTTCTTCTCTATATGTCTCAGTGTTTCTACATAGAATGCAGTCGTCTCTAAGATGGGTTTAAGTTATGGAGGGGTATTTAGAATCTAGACTTTTCTTGAAGTGTTCACTAAATCAAGGTAGCTGTACACATTAAATATATCAGCAGATTCTAAGAATAGAGTCGAAGTGTTGTTTGTGATTAAGCTGTTAGGTATGCTAAAATGAATATCTCTGATGAAGTGGTTAAGCTACTTCCCCCAACAGGTATTGCTCAACTAAAAGAGCCTACAAATGGATTTCTTATTCAAAGTTGGCTTCAATCATTAGCTGTATTAATTATTCTTTTGAATGATGTGGTTGATAAACAAACATTGCAGATTTTGAAATTTAACCTTCACTTGAGATATATATATATATATATATTTTGGCATCGACTACCAAGACCATAGCCATAAGAGATCACTTGATATTAAAACATATAAATGTTCATTAGCCTTAGAATTCCATTAGTTACATAATCCCCCTTTTCTATATTTACTATATTTAATTGCTCCTCCGATTTTGAAACAAGATGGACGACGCGTTTGAAAAATTAAATTTAGTCTAAGAATTCACCAGAATATATCATATACCAGAAATATGCCATTTTGCTTTCTAAACTGATTTGCGAAGAAAACTAACGAAATTCATATTACTGATTTCTTAATCCATTTCAGAAAAATCGACTTTTCCGCGATATAACCAATGCCCTTCATGCAACAAACTTACTTGAGATTTACACACAATAAAATCTTGAAAAGGCTTGCGTTTGATAGCTTCGATTTAAATAAAAGTTAAAAAGTATTACATATATCTGCCATTAATTTGAGATCTTGAAAGTTTCAATTCTTTGGTATTATTATTTGTTTATTTTATCCAGATTAGCTGACAGTTATTCAGTAATGAAATACAGCGAAGCCGGAATTTGAGGTTTTTATTATGAACTTCAGTCTCAGGATATAAATACTTTATATGCATGGAAATGGTCATGGAAGCAGTGATTATCACACTGTTGCAGTCATAAAAAATTATATTTGATTCTTATTAAAATTTTAAAAAATTTCTTATACATATATTATTGAAACTTCATTTTTAAGTAAAAAACTATATGTAACCTAAAATATAACAGTTATTAATATAATCAATATATTAAAAGAAAAGATAATAACAATCGTAGGGAAGGGAATAGCCAAGTGGTTAGTGTACGGACTCCCACGCGGAGGACCCGGGTTCGAGTCCAGCTATGCTGCTCTTAGATTTTTTCTTCCTAGGAGCCTCTACAGACTCACTGTCCGGTTGTCTGTAACGAGAGAACACTGGCCGTAGGCCGGCAGTGCACTGAGAAGGCTCCGAGCGCCAATGACCATAGTTGTTTGACGCGCCTTAAATTAAAAAAAAAAATAATAGTAACAGCCGTCTTCCCCCAAAATGAGAACATCCCTGGCTAATCTGCTAAAACAGGAAGCTCCCCCCCCAAAAAAAAACTTCCACTTTAAATCTAAAGATTATGTAGTTGTAACTGCACCTTGAGCATGTTTACAACATATAATTGAAACTAAGTGTTCACCAGTTGATGAATATTTAGCGGATTAATCCACCCTGTATAATATATTGTTATTAATATAAGAAATGTAATTAATAAGTTCATATTAAATAGATACCAAAACTCGCTTTTGAAATAAGAAGTGAAACTGATTACAGATTAATTTAATAAACATTTTAATTCTCTGGATTGCAGAAGTACATAAGAATCTATCCATTTTTAATCAGTTTCTCTTTCTAGTTTAAGTTTTAAAATAAATAATTCTTCATCAATATTTTTCGTATATGACAAAAATATTTGCAGATCATGCGGTGTTAGCGGTATGCTGAAGATAAATGGACAGCCAAGAGATGAAAGTAAATTCAGAAAAATGTCCTGTTATATTACACAAGAAGATCTGTTAGTACCTCTTCTTTCGCTACAAGAGGTCATGTGTTTTGCAGCTTCATTAAAACTGCCTTCTACTTATACTTGGAAGCAAAAAAAAACAGTGGTCAGTTTAATTTACGTATAACTTTCCTAATTTAATTTTTTTAAAGGACTTTTTATCATTATAGTTTGTATACCATGTTCTTAATATGTGTAAAGGTTGAAGAAGTTCAGAATATGCTTGGATTATCGGAATGTAAGTCTACTAGAACCGAGTTATTATCTGGTGGACAAAAGAAGAGGCTATCAATTGCACTAGAATTGATTAATAATCCACCAGTATTTTTTCTAGACGAGCCTACGAGGTATTTTAACTTAGTTATTAGCGCAGTTTTTGAAGGTTATTTGAAAATAAGTTAATTTGAAGGACGGATGTGGATCTTTTAATGTATTATGATATGTATTTGCTTTATTGTGTGCTTGTTATTTGAAGAACTATTACTGCTTTTATTTCTTTATTTATTTCAGTTTTAAATTACTTTTAGTTATTATTATAGAATTAATTTTGTTGGTTACGCAAAAAGATAATTGTGTATAAACTTTTTTTTTATTGGTTTATTCCAATTTACAACTAACTACATGTGCCTCGTTTGTAACCTTAAGTATAAACAAGAAAATTGAATTTTTATTTTCATATGAAAATTTGATTTTCAAATAATTAATTGGAACTAACAGATATTCAAAATACCAATTTCTAAGAAGAATTATCAATTTTCATTATAAGTTCCATATTTATCAGTTTTATAAATAAGCTCATTATTAATTGTTATTTATATCATATTTTTATTATAAACGAGATAGGTATTTTAATTTTTACTGCTACGAGGTTCTTTAAAAAGTATTTTTTATTTCAAGTTCCCTCTTTAGTATGTGGTTTTTCTAATAACACTCATCCATAAATTATGTTTCAGGATTATACCTATTACGTCAATTAGTATAATAACTGTCTTCTGATCTGTAGTAACGGTTCTTATTTTTTCCATGTGCTTCATTAACAAAGCGGATTAGACAATGTATCCACATCAAATCTATTGAAATTATTACGGTGTTTGGCTCATCAAGGAAGGACAATCGTTTGCACAATACACCAGCCATCAGCATCTCTATTTACACTGTTTGATAATGTATATGTAATGGCGGCTGGTTTATGTGTTTATCAGGGATCGCCACAAGAAATGTTGCCTTTTATACATAGTGCAGCCAATCTTTCATGTCCCACATATTACAATCCTGCTGATTATGGTAACTAAGTATATTATTAATTACACACAAAAAAACAACTAATTTTTGAGAATATTTAAACAGATAAATATTTGTACACAGATTTGCATATAAAATAGTATTATAGCAGCTAATATGCATGCAGTGAATCTACTATGCCTCACTTGAATAAAATAATGATTAGTTAATACTGTGATATAAACTATGAAAATAACAAACACAATCCTAGAAAACAGTAAATCCCCTAAAATTGTATTTCCAATTAAATTTGAATACAGAAACCAAATGAAACTAAGGATTAAACCAATAAAAGTAAAATCCAACCTAACGTAAATTAATTTTTATTTAATTAACAAATAATCTTTTGATTTTATTTATTTATGTTGTGTTATTTTGGTTGATAATACAAGATTTATATTTACAGTGATAGAACTCACTGAAGATGAAGAAAACATAAATGTCCTATCTAAAGCGATAGATAATGGTAAACTTACTATATTTAAGAGGTTGCCAAACAAAGTTGATTTCGACAATCACCATTTCACTGGTAAGTGTCCAATTAATTTCAGTTCAATATTTTATTCCAATAAGGGGGGATAAAGGCCACATATGCTTAGGTCCCGCGCCAGTAGGCACCCGAACTACAATAATATTCCATTAAAACATAGTTCATAATCCAAATTGAATCAGTTTTATTGTATTAAAAAAAAAATAAAAACTTGATCAGCACTTAACAGAAACAAAGAATATTTTATGATTTTGGAAAAAATTTAATAAAATATGATTTGAGTGAAAATATGATATAACAAATCAAGAAAATTTGAGGGGAAAAACGGAAGGCAAAGTTACAATTTGTTATTATAAAGACAGACAACCTGTTAGTCACCTAAAAAGTACATGCAACTAACATGCTTGAAAAATATTATTATTTTCTTTTAATTGCTATTTAAGAAATAATGGCAGAAAGGGATTGTATTATTTAAATTCCAATTTCTTCTAAAATCCATCTATTCATATTTTTTCATTGTAAATATCTGTACTTTGAAAATGGTTGAATTGTTTTGAGCTTGAGTTGCAGTACTTCCAGGAACCCCAAAAGACGTTTGGGGAGGTTCAGGAAAAAAATTAGAAATAATATGAAGGACAGAGAAATTATCAATGGAGTTCGAAGGCTTAGATTTTTTGATTTGTTTTAGAATTGTCTAATAAGCACGTCCAACTATCATTCATGAATCCCTATCTTTTTGGAACTTATGCTACTAGTAGCATCATGTATTAGCAATGCATAAATTATGTATAAAACCTTATATCAATAGGGAAAAACGTCTTTTGGGGTTCAGGAAGTACCCCAGACGTTAATACTGTTTTGTATGGAAGCCATATCTGAACTTTGTATTCAGAATGAATGATTAGTTTTAAAAAATATTGGAGCTTGAGAAAGCCCATATAATTTTTTTTTCAATTTTATATTTCTTAAATGAATTAATAGGTGAATATTATGTTCCAATTCGCCTTAATTAGACTACTTACTATTATAATTTGCTTTACTTTGGCGACTAATTATAGACATTTTAAGTTACTGTTTCTCTTAATAAATAACGTTTCAGGCGATGTTACCTTGAAAAATCACCATTCTTCATCAAATTTCGATAAGAATGCAGCAACCACTCTGTTCAGTTATGGTCGCATAAATGACGATTATGCAAAAGGAACTTGTTCCGATTTCTCCGTATCTTGTTGGACACAATTCTTTACGTTACTTACCAGAATGTTGCTACAAATTAGAAGAAATAAAGTAATAATTTCTATTTCATTAATTTCAATATACAATTAAAGGAAGTGCCATTGTTGAAGTTATTAATTAACCTACATAACTGATTTATCTTTAAAAAAAATTGTTTTGTTTTTAAGATTGGTTTGCAAATTCAACTTTATAATCATGTTGGATGCAGTTTGGCATTGGGTATCATGTTCTACCAGATGGCAAAGGACGGACAAGAGTTCTTTAATCATATGAAATTCTGCATGGGTGTCATCGTCTTTCATACTTACACACAGTGCATGGTGCCAATATTAGCATGTAAGATGTACATCCCCCAATGCACATGAATTTTTTTTTTCACAAGGGGTAAAAAGACATTTAGTAACGCGCGATCTAGTGAAATTGCTTGCTATTTGAGTTGAGTGCCCTAATAGCCATCAGTATGTCACAAAAGGACATTATGATCATTCCTGCTTAATAAACGACATTGATAGATTAGATAAATTGCTTCTATTTTCTATGGAAAACAAATATTAAAAAAAAAAAATTAAAAAAAGCCTTTTTGTCGTATATTTTGGGGAGTTTGTTTAAAATATAATGCAATTAAAACAACCATATTAATGTATATACGAAATAAAAATAATATATGATGAAGGCATTCATTAATTAATCATAATTTCATTAATAATAAATTCTTATACATTGTTGTAACCAACCTGTAGAAATTACGTTTATCACTTTAATTATTGATTAAGAAATTCCTGCAATTACACTTTAATAAATAAGTACAATATATTCCAGTCTTCATCCATTTAAATTTTTTTTAGCTCTTTTATATTATCCTTTTTTTTTTTTTGAAATTGTTTTAAATATGGACGCAAGGAGGTGAGATTGACCTTCTTATTTCCTTCATACTATACATAAAAGTCATCGATCTTTATTAAAAATTTGGCAATACAAATTTTTCTCTAATTCTCTAATCTATTTCCTCACTTATTTATTCAATGTGTATTACAATAATTAAGATTTTTTTGTATATTGCAAGTTGCCAGTAGTAATGTTTCACCATAGCTCATATATACCTCTTATACTTTTCTGTAATGGTAATTACAATGATATAAGATGTCAAAATTCCGAGTTTGGAGAAAAATGGATCTCCGGAAGTGCAATTTTATTGAGCGATTGTTTCATTTTTTTGCGACTTTCTCCATAAAGACACCAACGAATTTCATTAAACTTGTTATTAACCATACTTATAGAGACATATCACTTATGTTTGAATTAGTTTTCCGTATAAATTCATTTAAGGGAGGTTTTGTTTGGGGGAGGAGCAAGTCCACTAAGTAGTTTTTATAAAGTCAGATTCTCCCATTCATATATCTTGAAAACAACTAAAATCGGTAAGGATTAAATGTTAGAATAGAATTAGTAAGTTATAACCGTGTAAGTCGCAGTAAGAGAATGTCGTGTGAATATGCTTCACCAGATAATTTTTTTATTTATTGTATATCTTATTTTTTTAGCCAACACTTTTGTTTATAACTTCTTTGGCTGTTTATCCATATAATCTGATCTTTTCAAAAATACAATCAGAATAATTGCAAATTAAAAACATAAATAAAAAGCAGATTCTGTGGGTTAAAAAAAAAATCTTAGTAATTGGGGTGTTAAAATAATCTGTGTAATTTTTTAAAATAAAATTTTAGGATTTGTTCAACTTCATCGTAATCTTTATAACCCCAGACTAAATTAAAAGGCTGCCCTATAACTGCGAAATTGACAGAATTAGACTCGGGTTTAATGAAGAAAAGAGGAGCACTTAATTTAGCCAAAGTTCTCCTCTTCGTAAATTGGTTGACAAAAGGTTTAGTTTGCCTCCAATGCAGTGCACATGATGTAAAATTGGAATTAAATAGTTCAAAGATTTAATGTTCAAAATTTTAACAAATGGTTCAAAATAAAGTAATAAATGTTCCAAAAAAAATGTTAATTTGAGAGAAAAGCTCTAATAGTTAACAGTGAGTAGTATATTTTTTGTTAAAAAAGAGTTTTAATCTGGTTGAAAAATTTTATAAACTGAAAAATGCTATTGTATTCATTTTTTTTTTTTTTAATTTGTGAAAAAATGTAAACATCACAAGTTACTTGGGAATTTTAAATAGTATATGTTTGAATAGATCTTCCAATCTTCTAGAACATTCGAGTACCAACATTTTACCTCATGTCAGATAGTTCGCAAAATTTGAAAAAAGATTTATAAAATGATTCATTTAAAATGAAGAAAATGAGTTCAAAATTTACAATAGATAAAAAAAAAGTAATAAAATATAGTAATAAATTGTCAAAAAGAAAGAATAATTTGATGGATAATAGGTTCAATATTACAATGAATCATATAAAAAAAAAGTTAATGTGAGAGAAAAGTTCTAAAAATTTAAAATGAGGTAATAATTGTTAACAAAAGGTTTAATTGGGTTGGAAAAAAAAATGTTTAATTTGACTGAAGAATGCTGCTTTATTATATATATGTATATGCAAACATCAAAAGTTATTTGGAAAGGATCGTTGGAATATTTTGAAATCGTTGGTTCAAGTATTGTGGAAAAAATACCCCTCTTTAAAAAAGGTTTTTAAAGCAAATGTAATGAAAAACATGCAAAAATAAAAATACAATTGGCAGTCTTAAAATTAGAAATATATATATTGTCTTTTTCAGATCCATTTGAAGTAAAACTCCTGAAGAAGGAACATTTTAATCAGTGGTATGGTCTTTGTCCATATTATATGGCATTGACTTTCTCTAAGGTACCAACCATAGTGAGTATTATGTATGTCTTAAATTTTCATAATTTTGAAAATTATCTATTTAAAGGACAAAAGCTTTAAAAAATTTTAAATTTAGAAACTATTCTATCAGCTTAAGATGTAAAAGCCTTGCTTATTATAAAGTCCATCATTGAATTTATTGTTACTCTGTTTCTCTCTCTGTAGTATTTATTTTTATAAAACGTCTTCATTGAAACAGCCACCTCATTGTGTAACTACAATAACTGCCATAGGATGTGTATTGACTGGAAAAACACTCTTAACGTTGTTTTATAGATAAAATTTTTAATTTAAAAGAGTATCATTTTTACTTTTGCTTCCTCCCAATGAGTGTTAGTATTGCGATCTTCTCAAATATTCTAAATTGAACTTTTAACCAGAAATAGATGTTTTTGAGGTTCCCTGAGTATGAAAATGTGTTTTTAGCGGATTTCTATGTGTTGTGGGAGTGTATTGTGTGAACAAAATATCTCAAAAACGACAAATCCCTGGAAAATCAAACTTGGGTACTATCATCACATCTGATGCGAAGGTTTTGGGCAAAATCCACCAATCGGGCATGCGTCTTTATTGAATGTTTTCTTTTTTCGTTTTTTGCTATTTCTCGAAAACGGTTCCAACGATTTTCTTCATACACTATCTTTATAAATAAATACATCCTGACCACAGATGGACATTAAGCCCACCCTGAAAAAAATTGGCATTTCTTTATTTTACTTTACTGTTACATAAATATCGTATGAATCATTTTGACACATATTGATCTTTTGGGGATTTGTGGGGAGGCAGTAGCGTTGTTAAGCTTTTCTCAAAAGTATCACATCATTACAATGTATGTTTCGACCAACTATATAATATTAATTTGCATTGGGAGCATTTGTAGAATTCCAAATATTGAAAAATTCGGTTAACCCGAAGTGTTGACTTTACAGAATAGATTTTTTTGAGTTTTTGTAATTTTCTATAACACAGCTAAAACAATACCTTTAAATTTGGAATTCTAACTGCAAGGATAATAAACCTATCACTTTGATTTAAAACAGTTCTCCCGGAAAAATTGTTTTTAGGTAGTTCTGTGGAATATTGTGGCGTAAAATTTCAAATTTATACGGGATTGGTTAAATGTTATTTGCGCTCTAGTCTGGACTTTAATGTAATCACTTTTGCTACTTGTCAGAGTAGGTACTTGCTCCTCTCTACCATTATGTTTATGTTAGGATGGATAAGTAAAATTTGAAATTTAAAGAAAATTTGTCATTTTATATATAATTGTATTAACAGTAGAAAGAGAAAGTTGGTGAATGTTCCACACCAAATTTTTTATTTACAATTCATATATGTACTAATTCGAACATATGTTTACATTTTTTTTAAATGCATATTCTTTTTTTGTTTTTCTAAGCATTCAATTTATTTATTTTATTGCCAGTTTAAACTTTCATTCTCAATAAAACTTATTTACTTTCTTTTATTTTCAATTTTTTTTTTTTTTTTTTACTTTCTCTTACTCCTAGTAAGAGGAAGTATTGTAATCGTGTCAAATTTTCGATATTGAGTTTTCACCGGAAATATCCGTTTTGAGGTCCCCTGAGTCCAAAAACGTGGTTTTTAGCAAATGGTCTGTGTGTGTGTGCGTGTGTCTGTGTGTATGTATGTGAACAGCATAGCTCAAAAACGAAAAATCGTAGAAAGTTCAAACTTGATATTCCGTTTAGTTATCACCTTATCACCATGTGGGATCTGACAGTGGGTCATCTGTTTTTTTTTTACGTTTTTGCAATTTTCACAAAATTGGCTCCAAAGATTTTCTTCAAACTTAGTATATCAACTATACATATTAACAGCTACAACTTTTATTTGAAACATTTCTCCGGGAAAATTCATTTAAGGGCACTTCTGTGGGAGCGGGTGGGGTTAGGTTTCCATCTAAAGTGCTATTTCAGTTTATTAAAAAATTCTGTGATCTAAATAATGTTAATTAGAATTGAATATGTTGTTGAAATTCCGAGTTTAAAAAAAAAATCGGTTAAACGGAAGTACGTTTACATTTTTACTTTACTAAATGATTTTTTTCACTTTTTCGCGATTTTCTCAAAAATGGCTCCGATTATTTTCTTGAAACTTCCCATATAAACTAAGCACACAAAGATCTACAACTTGTATTTAAAACATTTCTTTTGGAAAATTCATGAAGTGCACTTTTGGAGGAGGGGTAGGGTTATGTTTTTCTCAAGTGCTATCATAGTTGATTATACAATTCTATCATCCAAACAAAATGAAATAGAAATAAATTGATGGCTAAGTTTCAATAAAATTAGTAAATCGGAAGTGCGCTTTTACTGGACAGTTTTTTCAGTTTTCGACGAATTTCTTTAAATTTGGTACACAAACTATAAAATTTGTCAATCATAATTTTGAGAACTGGAGTAAGAAAAAGTTGTGTGAATGTTTCACACCAGATTTTTTTTTTGCGTGTGTGTCGCCATAAAAATTTCAGATTATGTTTATGAAAATTTTTCCTTCTACCGCCGGCTGCGGATTATTTTTTCAAACTAACATGATAAAAAAATTGCATTTATAAAATATTAATTAAACAATAAATTCTGTTTAGCTTTAGGATTAATGAAATTTTACAAAGCATATCAGTTTTTTTGGTGTAATCTCTTTTATTATCCAAAAAAAATTTTTAGCAAACAATATCAACTTCTATAGAACGTATAATAAAAGTTTTGAAGTAATTTATTTATTTATTTTTCAGACCTTATTCAGCTTAATATATCTTACGATTGTATACGCACTATCAGGCCTTCCTTATGAACTAGACAGATTTGTAGTATTTTGTACAGTGGGTGTTACGGTAGCATTCGTTGCAGAAGGAATGGGACTTATGATTGGTTCTGTCTTCAGTGTTACAGTTAGTTGATTTACTTGCTTAATTTAGAAATAATATTCTTAAGAGGATTTTAAATAATGCAAGGACTTTAAATAAATATTTATAGCAGATACTTGATTTAAAACTGTACTGATATCTTCAAGTGCTTTGCTAAGCTAATAACAATTTCTCTAACTAGATGACAACAGACTTATTTGAAGAGTATTCCAGCCGCTCACACCCGATAATTTCCATTTTTCTGAATAAACGTTAGATAAATGTTTTTGGCCAATTGAGGATTTAAATCTTTATAGTAATATCCTCAATCACAATCTAATGATTTTTGGATTTGTTTGACAGAATGGTGCTGCTGTAGGACCACTTTCTTTGGCGCCTTTTCTAGGATTTGCTATTTATGGATTTGATTTTGCACGTTCGATTCCATCATATATGTGGCCAATGATAAGATCTAGCTTCATGAGATCAGGCGTTATCGCTCTAATTATTTCAGTATTTGGAATGGATCGAGAGATGCTTGAGTGTTCGGATCCTATATATTGCCATTTTCAGGATCCCAAGGTTAGTAATATATTACAATTAATGAATTAATAATTACAGAATGGCAATTTTTCATCCAATTTTGTGTATATATTTTATTAAATTTACTTAAATGACATATGAAAATCCGTCGAACATTTACGATCTCCTTGGGATATTATAACCGAAGCTTAAGAAGACGTACAGTAAAGCGAAACCAAAGTATCTATATAAGGGAATTCCTATTTCATTTAGGCATTGGAATATTATGTTTAAAAAATATCTGATAGGAAATACACATCTTTTTAATGCAATTCTCAAATCTCATTTTCATTTAATTGACTTGGTCTTCACAGTGGTATCATGCACTATGCCTCACAGAAATGCCACACTTGAAAAACATAAAGCCACTGGATCTCAAGTCTCCTTTAAAATAGTTACGTTTAAGTAGTTAATTACTTCTATTTCTTTTTTTTTGTAATTAATCTAACAAGATTAGAAATTCTTAGTTGCTTTTTTATTGAATTGCTGAGTCAGGGTTAAGGTCCTCTTCAATCAATGCTAAGACAGTAATGCCCCATTTTTCTGAAATTAGATAAAAAGTTTTGGCCAATTCAGCGTATTAATTCTTCATAGTATAATATCCTGAATCTCAGTCTAAGGAGTTATGGATTTGGTTGACCATTAATGTTGCTTGTAGGAGCACTGCCCCTTGTTTAGGATTTATTAATAGTTGTAAAACTTAACCAAAACAAAATATAACCTGAATGAAGATGGTACACGTCCCGAAACTGAAACTTTTTTGGAGAGTTATGGCACTCAGATTTCTTTGTAAAATGAATTCCATAATTTCTTACATAGTAGATTTTTCTTATTTATCTTGATCTCCCAATTCAATGCTTAGCGATAAGTACTTCTTTTTAATATAATTACAATTTTATATAAATTTCATATCTTTTAATTATCATTGGTCTCTCTATGCAATAATTACAGTTAATTACTCTTTAAAAATGAAATATATGTGAATTAATTATCATAATTTACCTTTTATTAACATTTGGTTTCTCAATTCAATACTTAGAATTAAGTACTCTTTAAAAATAATGATCAAAGTTTTACTTATTTTTTTTAGGTGACACTGCACTATTTAGCATTAGAAGGTGTTACTCCATGGCATGAAATCAGACTTCTTCTAGTTATGTTGGTAGTATTTAGATTGGCATTTTATCTAGGATTAAAATGGAGGCTACGAACGTGACAATTTGTGAATTGAATAAACTGAATGTAATGTTTTTATTTGGTTGATAGAACAAGCTGTGATTCTTGCCAAGTGAGGGATAATACTTATCGAATGTAGTTTATAATTATTTTATTTCTTGTAAGTGCTTTAAAAAAAAGTATAAAATGTTAAATAAATCCCTAGAAACTAAACCTGTGCAAAATTTCAAAAATTTAGACTAAGGACGATATGATCTGTGATTAGTTTGTTTCTTGATTATGAAAAATGAATTTCATTTCCAAGAAAATCACCATTATATAATTATATTTTATTATTAGTAATAATTTTACGAGTCTTTCCCTAAAAACGAACATTTATAAAATTGAAACATAAAACTTTATAGATTAAAAATAAACTTTATTTATGGCTTAATAATAATCTGGTTTATAAATGACAAAAACAGCAAGAAAAATATTTATAATTATCACACAAAGTACCTGTTCAAAATATTTTTTTCTTTAAATATAGAAAGTTAGATTTTTATTAATTTGGTGGCTGATTATTGCTCAATAGTAATATAAGTAGCTTTTACATTTTTTTTTCTTTTAGCAGAAATATTAAGATAAGTTCAAAAAATATATTTTTGGCACAATTATGATACTTATAATATCTTTTACAAAAAATAAACAAGAGAAAGTAAAAAAATATGTAATCATTCCTTTTCAATTTATTAGAGATCATAGTATGGAAAAGGCAGATAGGAAACATTGGTACGGATTGTTGACAATATTAAAGAATCAATGTGATTGTTGCGCTCAAGCTGATGAACAAAAGGAACTCTATATAGAGATTTAAATATTGTTAGTTTGGTGCCAATATTCTTTTTTACCAGATAGTAGCGCTAATTTGAACATGAAAAATAAGATGCAACTTCTATTTATGAATAATTAAAGAGCTCTCTTTATGAAAAAATGTTGGTTAAAACTTTCACATAACTTTAGAGAAAATGACAAAATATGGAAACAAAAAATTTTATTATCTATTATTAGAAAAATATCTAAGGGTTTAATATTGTAATATGTCGTGATTTGTTTAGCAAAAATTTATAACAGCATTGAAACATTAGCATCAAATTGTTGAGAGCACTCTTGCTTTAAAAAGATAACTATGTCGCTCAAAAAAAGGAGCTGAAAGTATTAAATTAAATTTAAAAAACAATGAAAAATACATTTATCTTCTAAAACGATAGCATAAAATTTCTGTACAATTTTAACAAATAAATAAAACTTTTTTTTTTCTTATCAATGAAATTCTTTTGTTTTTGTTTTTTTAGTAAACTATTTAGATTTATGGACTTTTTCTTTTCTTTTTTTGATATGTTTCTTTACTTTAGATTTTCTTTTTTCAGCCTGATGTAATTTCACAGCTTTTTTTCTTGCCTGAAAAAACAGATTTTTATTATTTCAGACCTAATTTTTTATTTACAAATAGTTGCTGCAGAACCATTAGGCAGTTCTATTATAGGAAAAAAGGCTAAGAAATGGCCTGTGCCCATTAGTGATGTGAAGAAGAGGAAGGGAATCAGGAATTTTAAAATAAGTCTTGCCGATATGAAGTGGATATTTGTATTAATTGCTAACTTACAGACATATCCAAAAAATGAAACAACAAACAGTGAAAATTTGATTGGAACTCTCTAAAACCAGCTTGTGATTTCATTCTCATTATGTTTATTTATATAACAAATGTATAAATTATCTTATTACCTACTGTTATCGAAAAACAATGTTATTATATAGAAAATATGTGTGAGAGTCGATATAGAAGAAGAGGAACAAGAAGTTTATATCAGCATGTTTGTTTATTCAATTTACCAATTTTGCAAGAAAGTACAGAAATCAGTTGAAATAAGATCTCAAAGCGCTGATGGAAAAATAGCGAATTTTTCAAAATTAATACTTTTGGTGAGAAAATAAGTGAAAAATGATAATAGCTGTGAATACTATGGGAAAGATACAGCCTGAGATAAGAATATATAGAGCAGAAAATGCAAAGAAATATGATTGAAAGCTAGAAAACCATCTTGGTCCCTTTGATTGCTACCACATATTTGATTCGCTAGAAGACAATATAATGCAATATTGTCTTAAAGAGGCTTGCTATTCTTCTCACTGCGAGAAAGTGAACTATAAGGCCCTAAATATTTAAAGATCTCACAAAAAATTAAAAAGGCAGTAAAATCGCACTTTCGTTTGACCTAATTTCAAAGAAAATAATCGGAGCAGATTTTTTTATAATATCGCGGAAAACTGAAAACAAAAAGAAATTAATAAAGTCGCACTTCTGGTTGATGGATTAAAATGAATTCAAACTTTTTGCTATGGATTCCCTGTCGTTATCTAAAAAGAATAGAAAATTTGAGGTTTTTAAGGTATGTTGTTCACTGGCATTCGTACATACAAATAGACTAATCTTTTTTTCATAATCGTGGGTTGTCAAGGCAAGTATTATTGGTAAAAGTTATATTTACGAAAACTGGCATAAACTCAATACGTCCTCTTACAGCTGTAAGAAGATGAAATTATAAATATCTCCATCATTAGGGGGAAATATCATCACCCACCTTTTTCTCCTCGACAGTTTCATTTTTTGGTCGGCCAGCCGCAGTTGTCTCTTTAGAATTTTCAGCTGCCTCGTCTTCGGATTCACTATTAGTACTACTACTTGTTTCTTCTCTTTCTGATTGACTGGCTTCAGAACTTTCAACTTCACGTACTTTCACCGGTTCTAAATTGTTACTTAATCCAACTACCTTTTTATAAGTAAGATCATCTTCACCAGCTTCACCTGATCTTACAAGGTTAATATCTCGTTCAAAATCAATTACCTGAATTAAGTTAAGAGAATATGCATTAGAAAAAAAATATGAATATATGAATAAAGTGTATACAACACGTTTTATCAAAATTTATTTAATATACTTGGGTCATTCTCTGCGGTATAAAAGCATTTTTGAATACTTCATCAGCAACCACTTGTTCATCTGTTAAAGGAGCCTGATTAGCTAATTTTTCTGAGATTTTATCCAAACGTGTTTCTAATTCTTCTTCAGCGGTGAGAGGATCGGTGATAAATTCAAACAATTCTTTCACCGTCATAGTAGCTACTTCTTTACGGCGGAAGAATTCTGTACAAATTAATGTTATAAAATTGATTCAATGATTTAAGCAAAAGAAAACTTGATTTAAAAAAAAAACAAAATTTCTTAATTAAATTAAATATATAAAAATACTTGTTCTCACCAGTAATATTGGTGCAATCCTTTCTTAAAAATTCAAAGGAATGTGGATGATCATGTTCTACTGACTGTGACACATCTATTAGGTAAATTTCCCCATTATGATATCTAGACATATACCGGAGTTAGTACAACAAAATAACAAAACAATCTGATATCCATGATGATTTTATCCGTCGTAGCATGCTTCATATTATTGCTTCTGGCCGATAGAATTACTCATAAAGCATGCTACGACGAATAATATCAAAGATGTTATCCAACATTGCGGCCACAACCACTATTTAAAAAATCTGTGGTTCCAAGTAGAATAATATTTTTGAAAAAATAAATAAATTATATTAATAAGACTTACAGTATATTAAATTCACTTAAATCTGCATGGACGAGCCTGCATTTATTATACATTATCCACATCATAGTTACACAATCTCTGTACAATTTGCAAGCTTTGGATGTTGAAATATCTACATCCTAAAATATGCATTTTAATATATTATATTAATTTACACTATTTGTTACAATTATAGTTTTTAATGATACATTTTCGTAACAACCCTGCCTCAAAATGAAATATAAGAAAAAAAATCTGGTGTGAAACACTCGCACGACTTTCTCTTAATGCAGTTAATACAACTACAAAAGAGACAAATTTTCTTCAAACTTGGACATTTTTTTCAGAGCTCAAACTTGGGATTCTTAAAAGTGGGTAAACACCCTTAGTCAGATGGACACCCTTGTCACCCAGAAAGACAAGGCCATTAACATTGAAGGAACTCATATACAATATGAAAATTCAAATTCAAAATTCTGCAGAACCATTTTTCGAAAAATGTTATGGTGGTTTTTGAAAAAATCCCAAAATACTCAAAAAACCTATTCTGTAAACTCGCCCTTCCGATTATCCGATTTTCTTCAAATTTGAGATTCTACCATTGGTTTAACGTATATTGATATTATTCCCTGAGGACCACAAAAAAGTCAATTTTTCCAGGAAAATGTTTTAAATAAAAGTGATACAAATTTATGTGTGTATGTGTGTGTGTATAAGTAAGTAGTATACGAAGTTTAAAGAAATGTACTTCCGGTACGTGGATTTTGCCCGAAACCTTCGTATCAAACTTGGTGGTAATATCTAAACGAGTACCACGTTTGAGTTTCCTGGGTTTTCTGGTTTTTGAAATAATTTGTTCACACACATGCACTAACAAACACATACACAGAGGCTATTCGCTAAAAACATTTTTTCGTGCTCAGAGGACCTCATATGTTTTCCGGTGAAACCTCAATTTCGTAAATCTCACACTATCGCCTTTACTCCTAGGAGTATTTGGCATTTCATTTAATATCATTCAAGTGTTTCTATGAAATATTCAAAAACTTCAAATTATTATATCATCAAATTATTAGAGCAAAGCCTCTTAAATCACAGTAACTCCAGAATACATATATATTAATTTTCCCGGAAAAAAGACAAAAATAAAAGTCATAGCTTAGGTATAGTAAATAACAAAGTTTCAAGAAATTAGTTGGAATCTCTTCAAGAAAATATAAAAACCTATTCTGCTAAATAGTCTCTTGTGATGCCTAGAAGGAATACAAACTTTGAACTTTTGTTTTTTGTTTTAATCACAAAAGAAGAAAATTTTGACTAAACTGAAGAAAGAAAAATAGAGAGGTTGGAGTGGAAATCATATTATCAAAATATAAACCTACTTTTAATTTTGGTGCTGGCCAACCATCTTTCCCAATAAATTCCATAAGTAGTACATGGGATCTCAAAAAAATCGGTTCAGGTACTGGTAAACCTGCTGATTTCATTCTTACCAAATTTCTCATCTCTTTTTCAGCCCAGAGACGAACCATTTTCCGTGGATTGTGACGACAGTAACCGTGACGAAATCTGACAGGATCAAACATGAAACATAGTTTATACTAACACTGTCAACAGAATTAGTTATTTTGTATTCATTATAAATCATTAATTCTATTTTCTAAAACAAATAATTTCAAATGATAGAAGCCGTGCTGCCCTTATATTTTCTCTTCCTAGGAGCCTCTACAGCTCACTGACCGGTGATGGACAGTATTGTCTGTAACGAGAGAACACTGTCCGGAGGCCAGCAGTGCACTGAAAAGACTCAGGGCGTAAATGACTGTAGATGTTGACGCGCCTTAAATTATAAAAAAAAAAATTATAGAAGTGAATAAAAATGAATAAACAAAATACCTAAATTCTCCAGTAACATATCTATCTCTGTCCTTAAAAATAAGAATAGAAGTCTTGTATATTTTAATTGCGTAATCTTTAATTTCATTTGTAGAACTGTTGCCTGCTGTGGCATGATACACGTTTGCCTCTTTACCAGTTGATATACAACCGTTGACAGTAGATATTGTACCTCGATTTAAAAGTTTGAAAAGGATCATTCGTGTACGTGGATCCATCACTTGTTCAGCAGTTGCTCGATCATGTTTATCTTTCGTTCGGATCCTGAAATATTGGAAAATAATCTATCAATTTCACCCCTTGAGGATAAAGATCAAATCCAGAAAATACTACTAATTAACACTAGCTATGTACAGTAAGTACTATATTTATAATACAAATTGCTTTTAAAGTATCACATAGGTATGAAAATTACATTGTAAACTAGTGTTCGTGGACTTCTCTGGAGTTAATAAGAGTAAACAACTGTAAATTTTGAAGTTTCTCACCTTTCAGCATCATTACGCTTGTTTGCTTCCATTAAACTATTAGCGGCTTGTATAGGCAACGGTGGTCCTTCATATTTTTCCACATTAATCTTATTTAAAAATTTTCTGAATAATTTTTCCGTCGGTTGGTAACTGGTGACTTTCTGCGAAGGATTCTGCGAGTTTGAAGAAGCGCCTCCATGCTGCCGTAAAACATTTGAAGATTTTCCATATCCAAAATCAACATCTGCAATTTTTAATTTTTTTGGTTACTTTTTTAATTATCCTTACGTAAGTGTTTAATAAACAGCGCACAGCCAATCATAAAGTTCTAAAAAGGCCTAGATGCAATGCCTTGACAATGATCATCGTCCGTTCCAAAAACAATGAAAGAAAATTCTCTCAACTGGAATATAAAAGGCGTTATTCTCGAGTGACTCTTAATTTTTTTTTTTTATTTAAGGCGCATCAACATCTATGGTCCAGTGCCTGGAGCCTTCTCAGTGCACTGCAGGCCTCCAGACAGAGAATTAAAATTTTTATTAAATTAATCTGTAATCAGATTCACTTTTTATTAATAAGTAGTATGAAACCAATATAAAGCGAGTTTTGATTCCTAATCCTAAATTCTATCTCAAATATGAACTTGTTAATTACATTTCTTATATTAATAACATTATATTATACATGGTGGATTAATCCGCTAAATATTCATCAACTGGTGAACACTTAGTTTAAATTATATATTGTAACATGCTCAAGGTGCAGTTACAACTTAGGAACATAATCATTAGATTTAAAGTGGAAGTTTTTTTGGGGGGGAGCTTCCTGTTTTAGCAGATTAGCCAGGGATGTTCTTATTTTGGGGGAAGAGGACTGTTACTATTATTTTTTTTTTAATTTAAGGCGCTTCAACATCTATGGTCATTGGCGCCCGGAGCCTTCTCAGTGCACTGCCGGCCTCCGGACAGTGTTCTCTCGTTACAGATAACACTGTCCATCTCCGGACAGTAAGCTATAGAGGCTCTTAGGAAGAAAAAAATCTAAGGGTAGCACTTGAACCCGGGACCTCCGCGTGAGAGTCCAATGCGCTAACACTTAGCTAATCCCTCCCCTTGTGACTCTTAATTCTGTTTATCTTCACATAAGCATAAGGCTCTTGAATCAGTACAAGACTAAAGGTATAACACATACTTCACTAAGAGCTGAGATTAATGACCTACTTATCTAGCACTACAAATGTACTAATTGTACGATTCAGAAAAGAACACAGATGGATCTGTCATTTGTTTAGTCCAATTTTCCACAACTTATTATTTATTCATCCGAATAGATAAGACCTTTCGTCAAACTATTCATCCAACCTTAAAACCTTCTAATAAGCCATAATTATGAAATAAATTAAACTTGTGAGTGCGTTTTCTTTTTAGTTTGAAGAATAGTAAAAATCAAACGGGACAATCTTTGAAGGTAAGTAAGATGGATAGCACTAGCAGTCAAAAACATAATAGCGTGCAATAGGCGAAAAGAGTTGCAAGTTAGACAATTAATAAACCTCCGATGTTTAGAGCTCTGAATATTTGAGGCAGGCAGGATGGTGTTCCATAGTTTATCGGAATTAAAAACTTATTTCACTACCATTATTTATGTTAGTGAAAACCAGCACGCGCAATATGTTGACAGATAAGGCGTGCATGTAACAAGTATAGGGCAAAATTCGGGTTACTCTCGTTTTCTTAGTTATCTTCTTAAAGAATAGTTTTTACAAAATATGTTTCTTACAGAATTACAAACATTACCTACATGTGTTGTCAATATGATCTCGAACACATGTAGTTCTGTTCGCTTTGACTAATTAAAAAACTAATTTTAACTTACCTCCTCTATAAGAATCATCATCGTCATCACCATCTGAGCAATAATCATCAATCTCCTCACCAGAAACTCCACTATCATCAATATTTAGCCTGTTTATCTCTTCCACTATATTAAATCTGGCAGCCTTTGGATCCCTGGGACTTTAAATTGCATGGATCCTTAAAACATGAACTTTTAGAGTATTTTCAGATAGTTACATGGAATTTACTTACCTATCATCCTCAGCGTCACTGAATTGTCCTTCAATCTGTTCCATTTAAACCAAGGATTAGAATAGCCGTCAAATGGTAAATTTAGCTTGAAAACAGTGAATTTAGAAAATTGCTTAGGTTTATTAAAAAAAAATTATTTGCACAATCTCACATCTTCAACGATCAGTATAATCGAAGCAAGGAGATAATGTTAAACTGACTTGGAAGGTTGCATAAGGTTATTCAAATGTAGAAAAATGAACAATCGATACTAATAAGTTTGTATTAAATATTGATTATAAATAAAATATGTTAAGAATATTTCCATTTTGTTAATTAGTATTCAAACATGATTGGTACCCACATTACATGAAAATAAGTAAACCAAATTTAAATAAAAAACAATTTACATGATTTGGTCAGCTTATGGAAATTTAGCAACAAAAATGAATGTTTATATGTTATGTCAATGTTAATAAATAGTGAATTTGAAAACATCCTTAGAACTTTCGTAAATAGTTCCATGTTGGTAGATGAACAAATCGGCATTTGCTTACTGGGGCTTGATTTGTAATCAGTTCATAATCTTGGTAGTTGGATCAGCGGTGCTACAAAAATTATAGAATAGTCTGCCTCATTTCGGGGTATCGGCCGCTTGGTTGTTTATTTATCTTCGGGTTATCTTGATAAACAATATTTTCAATCAGACTGTGGTTGGCTCTGATTGAAAAGACTGTGAAAACTGACTTTGCCTAATAAAGGCCTTGAGTACACAGACAGCCCAAAGATGGGTGAATTCTCGAAACGATCGGTGATTACAACATGAAGCAAGTTATAACAGAAACAGTCTCTGTCAGCTTAGTGTTTTCATTAGGCAATTAAAAGGGTGGCGTTAAATAACTTCTTTTTGTTGATAAACTATATAAACCAAGTGTGCGCCTCAAATAGTCAGCGTGTCTCTTTTCTTCTTGAATAGGTTTCAGGCATTTCGTTGTCAACATGGTCGTATTATTCTAGTGAACGGGTCCCTTATGTTTAAAGGTCGCACTGAAATTGCCTAAGGTAAAATCGTCGATGGAGCTGCTTCCCATATTCCTACTATGAGCAAGCAGGGCCGTCAAAATGACGGAATCGTTTTTTAGTAGTCCGCGATATCTGCAAGAAAAATTTTCCCGAGTTCTTAAAATGCAAAGAGCTTGCTACACACAAAGCATGTTTTACTAATCCAGTACAATAACGTCCTATAATTCTGAGTTAAAGAATAAACTGAATTTCAGAAATGAAGAACTAATTACAAGATATAAAAATGTATTCCATTATTTTTTATATGGAAAATAGTAAATGTCGTCAATTTGATCAGCAAGCTGCGATTTTCGAAATAGCAGAGGTTATATAATAGAATTATATTATCAGCATTTGATTATATAATAGAATCTGATGCAGTAAAATGTTCTAATAGTAGAAACAAGCAGACATACGAAAATAAATCTAATAATTTATGATCCTCTCTAAAGCTTCCAAGAACTTTTGGTCTGTCTCTCTTTCTGGATCCTGCAGTTTTAGCTACATGCTCTTGTCAATCTATTTCCGTCCACAATAGGTCCCGGTTCGACTTCGTAGCGACAGAACACTCTCCGGTGGCCTTAGAGCACTGAGCTACAACTATAGATTTCCCTTTTATATATTCTTTATTAACTACATATATTCATGTTGATTATTGAATATGATAAATGATCTAGTTATTGAATAATTTAAATATAGCATTTCACCTATACCTTTCATTATATGCGATATAAACTTAGTTATTTTTATCATTGACATAACTACTGTACGTATAGTCTGTACACTTTATTTTATAAAGAGTATGAAACTATGTCTTAGTCAATTTAAAAACAGACTTATCCAAGCTCCAAGGTAAATAGCTTTAATAAAGCAATATTTAGTTCATAGATTTCCCAATCCTTTATACCAAAATAAACTTTTCTTTATTATAAGTTTTGTCATGTGTTGAATGAATGACAAGATTCAACTTAATATTTTACTAATATAATTGACAAGCATCCATGAAGTATAATAATAGAGCGGTTTTAGCGGTGCAAGAAGCACCCAAAATCTAATTTTCACCATCTTCTCTGAGAAGCTGTTAGAAATTTAAAGGAAATTGCATGTATATTTTGTGAATTTTGTGAAAACATTCGATTAGATCCGAAGGCAAGATCTCTGGGTATTAGATACCAAAATTTAAATACATTTCTATGGGTAGCAATAGAAAGCAATTAGGTTAATCTCTGAAATGTGTATGGGTTCAGAGCTGATAAATCGTCGTTTAATTTGTATCAATTTTTGTATGTTATTAACGGGTGTAGATTTTAATTATACCATTGATAATCACACATACAAAGAAATCTTGGCCTCACATGGCTCACAGGTCACAGGACTAGTGAGCATTCATTCCATTAGTTTAGTAAAGTAATAATTAGTAATCATTCTTCTTCTACAAAAATAAAAATAGACTCTAATGGATGAAAAGTGGATTTTATTGTAACAAAGAAGGCTTAAATTAATATTAAATAATTCCTATACACAATTAAATACAGAACATAAATTATTTATACAAGTTTCAGTATCAATGACTTCCTATAAGTTAAAAAAAAAAACTGCAGATAAAAACATTCTGACAATCATAGAACCTTTCATGCCAGAGAGCCCAATTATTTTCACAAATATTTATCTGATTTGAAAATCGCTCCAGAGGTCCTGAAATTGTTTCCAGTCTAGTGTAATCATAAATCTGTCACTATAACAGACAATACATAGATGTGGAAGCAGTTCATCACTATAAAATTTTGTAATTATTATAATCGATAATAGTTAAAATTCTATACTGCAAGAGTTATATTACAACCTAAAAACAAAGCTCTACATTTACTCTAATTAATTATAATTAAACAATTATTTCCAGATTTTATCTTGAGTTACATATTAAACAGTGTCATTATTTTGTTCTAAACAGTAAAATTCAATTAATTTTGTTCGAAGTATATACTGCATTAAATATATTTAAAAATTGCTATTTCTTAGAAAACAATTTTTTTCATATTACTCTTTGAAGTGAATCCACCATTTATTGTTTAAAAAAAAAAATTGAAACAAAATATATTACAAATAAATATTAAGACTATTGCAGCCATAAAGTAGAATATATACAGTTCTAAAAACAAAAGGCAACTACAGTAAAATATATTTTTGCAAACATTGACGATATAATACATAATATACATATTTTAAAACATACAAATAAAATAATAAGAATAGGCATTTAGTATTGAATCTTTAATTTTATAAATTGGATATGTTTATTAAATTTACAAAAAAAATATAATTTATTAAAGTTTCAAGTTAAATTTAAATACATGCAAAAATAAAGTATTCTTTTCTTTGGTCAATTAACGCAATTGCGAACCTTGGAATTACAAATTGATACATATTTAAGAAAAAATAATTTAAATCTTTGGTATATTTATGTGCTATGTCGAATTTACAAACACTTAAAAACTAAGAATTTTACACTTGGAGGACCAGATTTTTAAAATCATATCGGTGGTCAATTTATTATTAGGAAAGTATTAACCCTAGGAAAAATAAAATAATAGGGAAAAAATGTGTCATGGAATTAGACGAGAAATGTTTGATTGCAAGGTGTTATTTTTTATTTATTTATATTTTTTTTATAGGAGGAGCATCTAAAGTCATAAATTATTTAACGGAGAGATCAGAAGTTTATCTTCTACCATAGGAGATGCTATATCCAAGATTCATCATAAGAGTGTCTCTAAGTGCAGGTTCGAGCCGATGTTCCAAATACCTAGTTAACAATGAACGAACACCTCTTAAGAATACTTGTTCAATTTCTTGTGACATATTTTCCTCATCTTCAACATACGAATCTCGCGCTTCTGGACCATCTGATCTTCTAAGATTAATATTGTCCTCAGGAGATCTTTAAGGAAAAAACATTGAAATTAACAATTATAGAAAATAAAATATATATTGCGTATTTATTTTACCATTAACTAATAGTTTTTATCTCAACAGTAAAAGTTAAAATAGAAATTTTAAAAAAAGAACACATTTAAAGAGAAGTTCTGTAACCTGTATTCAATATTAGGAGTGTTATTTTTAGAATATTCTTCTTAAATTTGAGGAATGCAAAAAAGAGGGAGTAGTGAAACTAATGCTTCATAGGAAATGGGCCACAGATTCAGAATATCATAATTAGATTGTGATGAAGGAATTTAAATAAAGAATAGGAATAATTCATTAATGAAAGAAAATTAGTAATTTGTAATTACATTATAAATAATACAATTAACAATGTAATCCAATTAATATGTATGAAATCATGTGAAATTTAATTAAATCTTTTAATTTTCTAATGATGTATTTTACTAGTGAAAGAATATATTATACCCTTTGCATCCATAAGCATGTACGCTAATGAACTGAGGTTCGACAAATGTGGCAGCTGTACTGACCCCTACACCTAGAGCTGTCCTACTGTCCCTCCTGCTTGGCATGACCGTGAATCCTACACCGGCTCGTCGCATTCTGAAATGATTAAATAGTTGCATTTCTAAACACTCTCAACTGCGTAGCTTGTAAAATAAAGAAATGTATATTATTTATTTTTTGTATCATTTAATAAATTCACACATCTGTCCGAGCATTAGCTTTATTATAGTAACTTTCTAAATAGTATGTGCAAATAGCTTAAGCATTGGAAAACATACTAAAAAGTGTAAATATTTTAAAAGGATTCCGTAATTACAAAAAAAACGGATTCCTGCTATAATCAGTTTTCTGCATGCGGTTTTTCAATCCTAATAAGACTTTCTATTAAAGGGAAAAGAGTAAGTAAATACTGGAAGAAACTATTTGTTTAAAGTTAACTATATTTACCTTAATGTCATATTGCAGCTATCCATTGGATTCTTTGATAATGTAGGTGACTGATCATATATTTTCACATTACCAGACACTGATAGATCTTTAAAAGTTAATCTTGCCTGAAGTGTGCCTAGTGCATCATCATATCTGTAAAATTACTTAGATTAAAAACAAAAGAAGTAAACGAGTTATAAATTTCTCTTAGATTGAGTTTTTTCTAACAAAATTTTTTTCAGCATTTTCGTAAAATTGAAAGATGAAACTTTTTAAAGTCGCCCCGGAACCGATAAAGCATAAAAAACAATGGAAGTCACGACAAATTTTTAAAATATGTTATAATTTTTATAACGCGCATAGGATTTTCTGAAATTAACGACAAAGTTTAACACCTTATGTCGAAACAAGAAACATTGCCAACACTGAACAGACGAAAAAATCTTGGGCAATTCTTTCTTTATAACTAATTATTTCAAGAACTGTGAACTGTTTGAAAATCATTTGAATAAACCATATCGTCACAAAAAATTCAGTAGCCTCTTTTTATTTTAAGTTTTCACAAGAAAAATTTCATAACAATGTCACATGTATGTTGTGTCATAATTTTCTTTAATGGATTCTAATCTTTTTTTTTAATTATTTAATAAATAATTCTACGTTTCGACAATCGACAATTCTTAAAAAAGTTGTATTTGAAACAAATGGAATAAACTGTAGAAACAAAAAAATCATGAATTTACTGCTTTAAGAAATGGAACTTGAAAGGAATCGTGATGTTATTTCTAGCAAATTCAAACCATATAAAATTAACTTTTCATTTTTATTTTTTTGCTAATTTCTTGAAAAACTAAAATTGATAAATAAATTGAATTTTAAAATCTAAATACAGGTCTTCTATAAAACAATATTAATAACAATCCCATATTGGCCTAATAAATGGGAGTTTTTCTGCTATTAAAGGGAGCATAATTATTTGACAATAAATTAAATATTAATGTAATTAAGTAATAATTTAGATAATTATAGCATAAAATGTTTATACCGTCATTACTGACCTGCATTTGTCCACTCTAGCCCACCTTCCGGGAGCCTTAATCCTCATGTCGGTGACATACATCTCATAGGGAGCATTCTTAAGTGGATGATGTAGAGCATATCCTTCTAGATCTAGAGAGGAAGAGCTGATACCAGATCTCCGTGTTGATATTGCACTAAGTGCTGCTTCTAGCCTAGATGAACATCGGTTTTCCGGGATGTATTTTGAACTGGCTGTGTATCATTATCAATTTGAAGAAAATTAAATTATAAAAATAAAAGTAAAAGATGGATATTATTACTAAAATAAATTTCTTATTTCTGGCGTTGTAAAGATCACAAAAATTAAAGATTTGCTAGAAATTAGCTCATTCAATGGGTTATAAAATGAAAAATATATTTGTGGTGATATTTATTGTAATAAGTATTTTATAGTTGAAATTTTTATGTTATCTTATCGCCAATAGATACATTTAATAAAAGAGACCACGAAAACTGCTTCAGATGACCAGTGCTTAATGGTTTGTAATTACCCCGATTGATGGCCATTACTAAAGTCAGTATAGCAAAAATTTTTTTATTAGTAGATACTAAGGTTTAACATCAAATTGTAGATTAATCAAAAAAGTAACATAAAAAATAGCAAAAATGTTTACTCACATGTTAACTGTGGCTGAGGATCGTTGGTGATAGCCAAGCAAAAATCACTTAAGAAGAGAATTAGAATAGGAACCATGTGAAGTAGTGCCATGGTGACACAACCTAGACTCAAAACAAAATACCTATTTTAGACTTATTTTGTTAAAAAAAAAAAAATAAAATGATTACAAATAATAATATTATTATAAGTATAGTAAGAAAATGAAGAGAATAAACAAGGATTATGATTATCTATTTTCACTTTTTTTTTACTACTTTTACTTATTATTTTTGAAATGTTTTATTTTCACTCTCTTGCTAGCATCTGAGCAGTAGAGAAAACTGCTACACACGGTTTCACAAACACAAAACAAATAGTTAATTAAGTTAAACGCACTTATAGTGTCACTATGGTCTGTGGATATGTTATTTCTAGTTTTCACTGAATAAACATATCAGTGAATCGGAGCGTGAAAGTGAACTTTATGGAGTGTACTGGAAAATATCCATTCATATTGTAAAACTATATTTTACAGAAATTAAGTTTGATAGTGTTGAAAATATAATTTAAATTTACTTTATTAAAAAAATCCTATTAAAATTGATGTTTTAGAGAATGAAAAATTAGAAAATTATGTCTGATTAAAGAAACTAATGAATACAATTTTTAAATTACCTTAAAGGAGTAAGAATAGAATAGAATAGCTTTATTGAAAATTATTTATACAATTTACTATGGAAAATAAAAATTACGGAAATACACTATACAAACAGCATTTCCGCTTGGTAAATTACCGTCAGCCTAGAGTGTTCAATATATTTATAAATCTAATTAAAAATGAATTCAGCAAAGGTTCAAATAATATCTTTCTTTTTTATGCATTATATTCACTAATTAGAAAGGCCCGATACTTATAAGCGCTAATATAAAATAACATAAACGCTTCCAGCCGCCATCATTCAACAAAAATATTGCTTCAGAAAGAGACAAATCTTTCTCCCCAACCATTAACTCTATATTCCGTCAGGACTGGACAGACACCCACATAGTGATGCAAATCCTCCAATTCTCCTCTATTACAAAGGGCGCAAAGTCTCTGTTGCTCAGACCTCATTACATTATTATTAAGAGAGATTAACTACCCACGACCCATGTAATTTACAAATTACTCTTATAAAGTTTGAGTTATTCGTATCACTTGTGTAGCGCCTACCCGTTGGGACAAGCATTAAATCCATGTATTATAAACATTGGAAACTAGACACACTAACATTCTTAATAATTAACCTCTAAATTCTGTCTTAAGATTAGAAACAATAATATCTAAATTAACATTTCATAATCTGATAAAGTAATACCATACTTGCAACATAATTCTAGGTTATCCTTATGCCAATAAATTTTATGGTTAATTATTTCCTGAGATAGTACCCTCGGCAATCTCGTACTCGGCTTCAAAGGAGTATATAATTATTTTAAAAAATTACTTTTTAAAGGATTAAGTTACCTGATTTATCATTGGACCTGAAAATAGAGATTTTTTTTTATCTAGAATATGATCATGTAGTTCCAGTTCAAAGTAACTAGCTAAATAGTTCTTAAAACTTTAAAGCTTAATCATTCTTTTTATTAAGGAAACATTCAGTCGGACAACTATTTTAGGATTTAGTCTATAGTCAAATATTACTAAATGATTTATTAATCAAAGAGAAAGAAAAATTTTAAAACGTGCTTGAGAAATTCTAAGCATAACATTCGAACTTTACTTTTGCTGCAGAACATTTGGATTTAAAACAAATAAACAAGCAGACAAGATTGATTATTACTGCTGGATGAACGGTTTACTTTTAAAACACTACATCCTCTGATTTCAACAAAGTTTATGGATAATTCAATAAGATTTATGAATTAATCAACGATACTGAAAGAAACTATCTAGCATCTTTCATGAAGAAATTAACAATGCCAGATCTTATCAAAGTAAACAAGAATAAAGATATATGAATAAAATGTCGTGAAAAGAAGAAGTAAAATATTGGTTTAATAGGACTGTTAGGAAGTTCAGTTTCTTTGACCGAATATAGTTTCGGAATCAGTTGAATATCATAATTTACGCACTTAGTTTCATTTAGAATTAAGTAAGAACATTTTAGCTTTATATATAGATATTATTCAATAACTTCTGAAGTGGTGAACCGGCCGGCATTTCTCATGCTTTTCATGTTTTTTTCTGCTACCATTGAAGTTAGTTTTCCTTAATTTAATCCTTACAATCTAATTTACATAAAAATAAAACACAGGATTGGTATTGTGAATATGTTCTCTTATTACCACCAAAAGCATTTAAAAGAATTTATAAGGCTTTTTCTTCCATATCTGAATTTTGAGTCATTCACAAAAAAAGATCAACAGTTTATTAATAAATAGAATAGCGCAAATTATTTTATATCCAAACCAGATGTTGAAATACTGATCAATCAACTGAAAAAAGTTTATTTTACCATCGCTTGGAAAAAAAAACTAAAACAAATAAGCTTCAATACTTTTTTAAAAATTAAAATGTTCAAATACCAGTTATGATATTTGAGCTCAACTTATGATATGGTTACAATCACCATTATAGAAGCTGTCAATATATATATATATGTGTGTGTGTATGTTATATATGTATGTGTGTATAAACAATATTCTTAATTATGTATATTCCACACTGAATATTCCTGATGAACAATATTCCTGATATATATTCAGTTTCTTCTTTACAGACAACACTGCCCATCCCCGGACAGTGAGCTGTAGAAAATGCGACAAAATGTAAGGGCAACATTGCCTGGTCAAGAAACCCTGGAGTTGCGCATGCAAGTACAGCGCGGTATACTGTGCTAATCCTAGGAAATTCCTACAGGGAATCATAGGAAAATTTTAAAAAGTAATAATATAATGATTCACTGTAGGAATTTCCTAGGATTAGCACAGTATACCGCGCTGTACTTGCATGCGCAACTCCAGGGTTTCTTGGAATAATAAAAAAATATATAAGCTTTAAGGGTCTGTAATATTAAAGGATAATATATTATTAGTAAATATACTACCATATTTCTGATACAAACTAAACAAAAATCCAACATAACAATAATTATGCAATTTTTAAGTGACAGGTACTTCCGTTCATTGAAGTGAATGGAGAGTTCATGGAATTATCTGGCCAAACAAAGAAGTTGCGCAAACTTTTTTTTCTTTAGAAGATAAAGCATCCTTTACAAGATCTTCCCACGCTTTCCAAACATAGAATATGTGTGAAATCTTCATTTAGTTCTATAAATTATTAGTATTCGTTAAAGGGTTTTAAGATTTTAAGTCTCAGTATTTTTAATAAGACTTTCAATTAATAATTAATAAGACTTTTAATTAATCTAATACTATTTTATAAAAAAGAAAGAACTAATTTTAAATAAAGGTGTTACTTAAAGAAACGTTTGCTATTAAACAACCTTTAGGTAACATACCGTTTGATTTGACTATTTTTCTTAGAGAAAAGAAGAAATATACTTAGCCACTAAAACAGTAAATAATTTACTAAATTTATTAGGATCTGAAAAAAAAGATAAAACTTAATTTGATTATTTGTAAAGTGACTAAAAGTTTGAATGGATTTCTGTATTATTTTTTTTATACTTATTACTTATTATTATTATTTAATACTATATTTATTTACAAAATGAAAGAATTGGAAATTCTGTCACTTACTAATTGAGTCAATTAGAAAAAATTTGTCATAGAAATCTGAGAAATATGTTAACATTATTTTTAAACAAGATTTTCAGTAAATTTAAATAAGTATCGGACTATCTGGTACTTTATCCGTCGTAGCATGCACATTTATTTTGTTCCTGACCGGTTTCGGATGTTCATCCATCCGGTCAGGAACAAAATAAATACGCATGCTACGACGGATAAAATACCAGATGTTATCCAGCATTGCGGACCCATCCACATATTCAAGTATTGAACTATTGGGTATATTTTTTTGAATTAATTTTTTTTTATTGGAATCGAGATTGAATTCTTCTTCAATGTTTCATCTAATTATTATTTGACTTTTTTTTATTTCTGAATATTTTACATAATAATTATTATAAATAATGTTACTAAATCATTTGATAATATTATTCTTTACAATTATAAAAATAATTTATTTGTATTACACCTCAGTTATAGGTAATTTCAAATAAAATATATTCAAGAAAATATAACCAAATAGGATAAGATCAACACAACTGTAACCATTATAATTATTTTTTTCAAAAAACCAAATGAAAAATAGACATACTTACTTGGCTCGTTGAACTAACGCAGCCTGTGGACCACAAGATTCTATTGTTGACTACTACTGACTCCACTTCTTAAGCTTTCTCCCATTTAAACGTACCCTTTCCACGGTTATCCTTTCTCGTAAACTTTCTCTCTCAACATTTGCCCCTCCACAATTTACTGTCTTCCTTTCTTTCTCTTCTAATATCTACAAAAAGTTTGTCGTGGAAATAATGTACATGGGATAATTGCTTCTTGGCCCTTCAAAAATAAAATTACTACTTATTTTAAGTTACACAAAATGTGACTAGACCAAATATTGACGCGGAATGCCTCGAAACATGAAATTTATTTGCAAAAGGTCAACTGATACAGCTTTAACATGTGCATAATAGAACGGGATGGATCAAGGATTAATATGTATCTTAAGATATAACCTTGAAAGGTTAATGATTAAGTAATCACAAAGGCTTATGGACCCTGAAAGAAATCTCTGGAGTGAAACACTCGTGCGGCTTTCTTAACTTCAATTCACACAGTCCCAAATGATTATTTGCCAAAACTCCATAAGGAACCTCCATATTGTCAAAAGAAGAAAAAGGATGTTCGGAATATGATTTCTATTAATTGATTATTACTATTAATATTTTTACTTAATTGTAAGAATCCCTAACGATATTAAAAAAAACACGCATACACTTTCTCTTACAGGTGTAAAATAAATAAATATTAATTACGATTTAGTGGATACTGACTTCTAATTGTAATCCAACTGGTTTATTGGTAGAATATCGTTTTAGGCATATGACAAGTAAGGAAGGTAGGTGTACTTCTTTTCTTTTTATTTCCACTTATTCTTTATAAAGGAAGTATTGTGATCGTATATGGATGTTTTTACTTCGCTAATTCAAATACATTTAGGCGAGGTGGTGGGGTAATCAAAGGCAGGTAATAGTTGAAATGAATACATTATAGTCTCGAAGATAGCGTCAATTACACTGAAGTTACGTACATAACAGTGAGATAGGAAAGCTTAGTCCCTAGATTGCTTAGTAAGTGTCCTGCACTTCACCGACATCAGCGCTATCTAGCTAAACCTATCTTCACTAAGACTACACAGCGACACTAACTAGGCGCAGCCCCACGCTTTTGCTTTTACGCAGTTTCGTATTTAGTAGAAATATATAAAACAACAAAAAAACGATTAATATTTACTAAATATTACATCCTTAAATCCTTACGATTGCTAGTATTTAATTCTACTTCATGGACATTTGTAAATTAGAAATCTCGACTTTCTCTTAGTGCTATTAATAAAATTATATATAAAAAGCTTAATTTTCTTCGAACTTCAAATTTCACTAATTTGTCATACTACAAATATAAAGGTGATGGGAGGACAAGTACCTACTCAGGGAGATGTAGATTGCAAAAGAGTTTTATTTCAATTACATTGAACCAATCTTATAGAACGTTTGAAATTTAACGGCAAAAATCCGCCTAAAGTGCATAAAATCAATTTTTTCGTAAAATGTTACAAATAAAGAGAAAGGGTTGTATGTGTGAGTTGTTAGCATTCCTAGTTTAAAGGACATCGTTAATCTTTTTCGAGAAAATCGCGAAAAACTGCAAAAAAAAAACATTCAGTGAAGTCGCAATCCGGTTGATGGATTTCAATCGTGTCAGATGCGGTGATGGTACCTACATGAAATAGCAAGTAAGTGAAGGTCAAAATCTGGCGCCTTACTCACTATTTCTTAAAGTTCTAAATGACAAATTTTTTTAAAAATTTCAAAAATTTAGTGGCTTATTTTAAATAACTGGGGAAACACTGTAATACATGATTTAGAAGGTTGCCTCAGCTTTCTAGCTTTATAAGAACCAGGGTTGCCAGGTGCGGGTGTGCAGGTTGTGCCCACAATAGGCTACCATTAAGGAGGCGCCACGTTAATTAATAGTAATTTTTACCATTCGCCTTAAAATATAAAAAAAAAAGTACCAAATGTATACCCAAAAGAAAATATGCAAAACACTCAATTGTTATAAACACGTCCTCATTGTAAATATTTTTTATTTATATAAAGAGTATTACTTATTCTTCTTGATTTAAGAAAAACTATTAAGATCCTCAATTTTTAGAAATTGAGATTTCACCGGAAATGTTTGAAATCCCTTAGAAAAAAAAAAAAAATTAAGCGAATAGTTTTATATATAAGGGTAAATCAAAAAATAAAGGCCCTTGTGTGTTTGCGCAGAAATAAACGAAGACTGGATGTGTCTGACACGGATCCTTGGAGTGACACGGAAGTAGGATTATCATCACTGCCTCATTCAGTCGAGTGTCGCGGAGCAAAAATGGTCAAATGTATGGACGACCACACCACGAATGCCATGGTGCAAGTTATTGTGCGGTCCGGTGAGACAAACTGTAACCTGCGATTCATCAAAAGTGGCGACGAGGACTGCTGACTAATGCCAGGCCTCATACAGCAAGTGCATCAGTAGACACTGTGCAACAACTTGTCTTTGAGTTGCTTTCTCATCCTCCGTACAATCCTGATCTGGTGCCATCGAACCACACCTTCGGCACTTTGAAGGAGACGCTGCGTGTTCAGGTCAGATGATGAAGTGTAGCAGGTGGTGCAGACGTGGCATCGTGAGTAACCAGCAACCCGTCTCTAATGACGGGATACAGAAGGTGAATGCATGATACCAAAAGTGCATTGCCTGCAGGAGGCATATGTGAAAAAGTGATTTTTTAGTTCTTCTTTTATGGAAATAAAGATGTTATTTCAAAATTGCCTTTACTCTCTCCTCATATACCCTCATGCTTACTCTCATACTCTCATGCTTACCCTCCTATATAATATATATGTGTGGTGTGTGTGGTGTGTGTGTGTGTGTTGTGTGTGTGTGTACCCTGAATCCAGACATATATATAGACCACCACCAAATCTGACCTGAAGATTTCATTAAAAAATCCAGCAACAAGCAGATGTGTGACTTTACTTAATGCTTTTTATTCTGTTTTGGATTTTTGTTCGAAAATATCTCCAACGATTTTCTTAAAATTTCATATACTATTAACCAACATTTAAGCTTATCATTTTTATTTCGAACATTTTACAAACGAAAATTTAGTTTCAGAGCCTTGATTGGACATGACTACCACAACTCGCATCTCCATTAGATGGAAAGTTAGGGAAAACCCATCTTTGTAATATGTGTGGACAAGCTCCAATGATGTGTGGGTATCTTGACAGTTAAAGAATCTTCATTTACTCCTGACTGTGACAAATAGATGAAGATATCAAGGAAGGAAAACTAGGCGTAGGGAGGAGAAGGCATGTATGGCTTTAGATTTCAAATCTAACGTAAGATCCATGCGCTGTCTCTGTACAATAGATAATCATATTCAAATACTAACTCCCAAACACTACCCTCACCTAACTGGTACATTATTAAGGGCAACTTAACTTCGCGTAAGAAGAATAAAGTTTAAGGATATTTGCCAGTTTTATTTATAACTGTATAACAAGAATAAGAGAAAAGGCGTCTCTTAAACTCGTCGGCTCTGCTCAGAACACATAAAAATAATTTCCCCAGAATAAAGTATTAAATAGAAGTGATAAGAACAGAAGAAATGACCAACTAGTATACAGAGTTAAAAAAAAAACAAAAAACACGCTTGTATAGTTATCGACGGATCGCAAAGAAAATAAAAATTAGCCCTCCAAAGATTGTATCCAAGTTACCATTAAAATAACAAAAAAAAATCCTGACGGTGCAGAAATGAACATTGCAACTTTCATTTTCAACAATGAAGTAAAGTATAAATGGAATTTCACACTGAAAAGAAGCCAGGAATAAAATATCAATTATTTATTCAAGGAATTGAAGAAAATAAAAATTTCTGGAATAAAACTTCACACACGACTTTCCCTTATTGTAGTTTTCCAAAATTCTAATTAAAAAATGTTTCTTCAAAGTGGGAGCTAAATAATCTTATAATATTATGTAGGGGGAAGAACTGTACATTGTATTGAATTAGCAGTTTAAACTTTAGGGCTCATATCTCTCATTGTAAGATTCGCAGAACTCTCACAACATAAATTTTTCAAGCAAAATAGTTCAAAATAAATAAAAGTGACAGAAAAGTTAAAGAAAATCATTAAAAAAAACTAAAATAAACAAAACAATAAAAAGCACTTTCATTTAACTTTATCAAACTTAGAACTTTAATTAAATTTAGTGTTTATTTTTATAATATAGATGAATGAACCGTTACATTATCTAAAATATATATAATTTTATCTCTGTACCTACAAAAACAAGTTTTAAGGAAGAATGTTTTCAGAAAAAAAAGAAATATACGGAACAGATTTAAATATGTAGTTAGTAAAATGTATCAAGTTTAAACAAAATCGTTGAAAAAATTATCGAGAAAATTGAAATAAACACACTTACACTGTGTGTGGGTAAGTGTATGAATATTTACAAAATATATACATCATACATACTGCAGATATAAATTTATATAGATATACATTTAGACAGAATGAATGACAAAGATTATATACGGGCACACTATAATTTGAATTGATAATAATAATAATTGTATTTGAAACATGGACACTCCTAGGGCATGTATTTTGCATTAGAAGAGATATCTGCATCGTTCTCAGGCGTTTTTCTCTAGGGATTTGGTGGCGATATATATATTTTTATTTATACATATATAGTGGCACACATATCACGCTATATATTATATATACAGAGAAGAAAGAAACAGAGAGAGAAAGGTGAAACAGAGAGAGAGTTTGAGATTGTTGATGAATTCTAGTCATCCTTAGCTAACCGATTTGGTTAGTTGACTAATTGACGTTGTACGGCCACAGAATTTTTAGGAGACTTTTTGCACATCGTTAGTGCCGCATTTATGCCGGCGATCTGCAAAATTTCAGCGTTTGTGCCGTACAATTAGCAGAGTTATTAAGGAAAGAATGTGACCAGCCCAACTGGACGTCAAGTTAGGCGCCACCAATTTCTATTTGACTTTTTAAAATTCTTTTTTTACCAATCGTTAGTGCCGCATTTATGCCGGCGTTTCACCAAATTTCTTCGTTTGTGCCTTAAAATTGACAAAGATATTAAGAAAAACTGTTCGTCGAACTTGAAAACCAAAGGCCATGTCTGCGGCTAATATTTGAAAGTGCCAGCTCTACTAACCACCAGCGGCCCTTTTCACGGCCACCAACTAAAATGTACTGGGCACCGATTTCTAATCAAATTTTCGAACTTTTTTCTTCGCTAATCTTAAGTGATTCATTTGTGCCAGCGATCCAGCAAATTTCAGCGTTTGTGCTGCAAAATTGACAAAGTTATTGAGGTAAGATACTGCATGCACGTTTTCACTAGTCCACAACCCATTCAAAGTGCACCATGATTGTATTTGAGCTCATGCATCTCACAAGCATTTACTGTTTATAAAAGAGTTCAAGTATCATTATTATATTATACACACAAAATTCATGGATAGATACATACATTTACATACCATACATATACATACCTGATACATACCAACGTACCAATGCACATAGGCCTATGGAGTATATATGCACATATATACAGAGACATGTATTAATATATATGCATGCATCTATTAACACTAACAGCCTCACTATGTGTCTTAACATGCACACATAATTTTTGTAAATATTTTAGCATAGAACATGATTGCTCCAAATGTCTTCCCGTCTGAATGAGCCATTTCTGCGCAAGAAAAACTTCTGAATAATAAAATTATAGTTTTTTTTTTTATTTATTTGAAAGTATAGTCGACCAATTGGAAAGTCAAATATTGTTTTGCAGAAAGTTAGACGGCTTAAATTTGAGGGGTTTTAATCTGATCCTAAGCTTAAAGTGTAGTCCTCTGGTTGACATTGCTTTGCTCCATATGGAATTCCCATTTTTATATCGATACTTTGTCTCATGATACTATTTCAACATGTTTAAAAAAATCTGGTGTGAAACACATTCTTACTACAATTTAATTGACAAATTTTAGGCCATAAAAAAAAAGATAGCAATGTTTGTGGCAGCAATTTAAATTTAAACCTGACATGCCCCCCCTTCCCCAAATAACTTTAAAATCGATATTTTCGGAAAAATGTTTGGAATAAAAGTGATGTTTATCTGTGCAGTTAACATTTCCAAGTTTAATGGAATTCGGGAGATAGTTATCGAGAAAATTTCTATAAAAAAACTTAAAAATCTAGACTGTAAAATCGCATTTCAAGTTAACCGATTTTCTACGAATCTGAAATAGATATTAGGGCCATACGGTATACTGAAGTGATACTTGTAAATATATTGGCAGTAATAATTATTGTTTAAGATGTAATATGAAGCAATATTTTAAAGTTTGTATTGTCATTATTATTGATAGTGTAAGATATTGTCATTATTAGATGTGTAAATCAGTATTTTCACGTTAGTAATTTATAAATATTAATACTTATATTATTATTGCTTTTTAGTGATTGATTGTTGAATCTTAATTATATGTTACATTAGGTACTTCTAATATGAATGAATAACTGTTTTTATACTGATTTCCTTACATTGAAGGGGAAGTTTCCTTTTTTGGTGTTTAAACTCTGCAATAAGGAAAAATCATATAAATGAAATATTCATAGAAGTAAAGCCTCTCTAATTTAGATTAGCCTGATTAGCTCTTGATTTTGAAAAAACTATATTTGTTGGAGGATCAGTTTGAACTGTCGTAACATAATTTAGTTGTAAATATTGAACATTATTCTGGCGATGAAAAGAATATAAATTTGTAAACACTTTATTTTTCATGTTATAGAAAAAGTTGAATCCAATCCCACGTTCTAATTTCTCTGTTGTCAACAATTTACAGTGAAAATAAACTTGTCACTGTGACTTTATTTATTTAATTTTTTTTCACCTTTTATTTCTTTTAAACTTTCATATTACTCTTGAAATATGGAATATAAAAATGAAACTGCTATGAAAATGCAAGTTATTTGTATTATGCTTTAAATAGTAAATATCATCTAATAAAATCTGATATTAATAATAAAAATATAAACAAAAAAAAATCATTCCATTTCATTTAAATAGATTCTGTAGACTGTCATCAAATCAGTACACTCAGTACAATATTGTTTTTAGTGCTGTCTGAAAGATATTAGTAATAGAATGCATGACAAGAAATTGTAATAGCTATAGTAACTTATTCTTGTGCCCCCTCAGGCAGTAGTTAATTAAGTACACAATATAATAATTGCTTCCTCTAAAGTAATTTACATGTATATTACTTATTCTATGTATCTAAATGATCTTGGAAGAATAAATTTTTCTTCACCATTCATTTATTTACGTATATTTGAAACATCTTATGAAGAACAATATAAGATTTGTATTTTATCCTATAAAATTAATTAAATACATAGACTAAGTTGTCCCAAAGAGGTCAGCTAAATGTGTTAAACATAGCATTTGGATTCAAACACTACAAAAGATATTCCTAGTTAAAATAGTTAAAAGTCAGGGACGGATTTCTTAGATTTTAGAAAAAAAAAAATCGTTGAGTAACATTCATAGGTCTTTCACTTATTACAAATTTTATTTTATTTTATTTTTTTAAATTTTAGGCGGGTCAACATCTATGATCAACGGCGCCCGGATCTTTAAAAAAAAGTAAAATTATCAGTTTTTTGTTTAATCAACAAAAATAGGAGATTACTTAAGAAGGATTGTTTTTATAGTTTCAGAGAACTTTAATTTTCAGGGCATCTGAATTATTTTATACAGGGGAAGCCTTTTTAGACATTATTAATATCCGGAAGATATACCGAAAAAAATAAAACAGAACTATTTATAATTGTACGAATGATGGCTTTAAAATGTTGATTATTTTATTCAGGTAACTAAACCAACGTAATTTTTTTTTTTTTTTGAAGCTAATTTCCCGACTGAAGAGGACATTGAAAATTGATCTGAATAAATTCCTTCCTGCTCCAGCATTGGGCTTTGCGCCAGAAACTAGCTTCAAATTTCATGGGTGAAATAAAGGCAATATTGATTGCTCTCCAAAAACTAAGGAAATGTTGAAAAGGTCGTGATTTTTATAAATTCCCAAGCAGCTATAATTGCAGTAGCTAAAAGAATGCTAATGAATGCGGTTGGGAAAAAGAATATCAAATCATACGAAACCATAAGAACAGGTGTCGATTTAAAATTACAATCGATTCCAAGTGATTATCAAATCGACGGTAATGAAAAAAAAACGATGTCTTGGCCAAAAGGACATAACCTGACCATAACATTTCATTTTTTTTTTTTTTTAAGTAGGCGCATTATTAAGGCTCACTTTAGCAAAGCGGCTATGGAAGAACATTCCTGCTTAAGTAATGGCAAACGTTGCTAGTCGATTAAAGATAAAAATGGCGCATATCCGCCGACTTCCCGCGTAAAGTACCTGTAACCTGTTTCAGAATGGCCACGGGCCATAATTACTTAGGCCCATCATTATCACATAGCTGAGGATTCCATCTGTCCTCTATGCTACCAAGGTGACATGAACCCGCAACATTTGGAAACCTGTCAGGCGCTAATAAAAGAAAGAGATAAAATTTTTGACCAGCCGTTTCACCGGTGCACTTCCCTTTACAGAGCTGCTAGAAATAAAATGGTAGAATTGCTTTAAAAGCTGGCTTAAATTAAAAAAAAGAAGAATTTTTTGTAGAGTTACGAGTTACCAAAGAGGAAAATAAATTAATTCGTTATTGATGCTGCTTGTTTCTTCAATTTGTTGCTTTATTTCCTCCTATATTATTTATCTCAATAAAAACAAACAAAAAATATGGCATGAAACCAGATTAAAGAAGAGGAAAAATATCCCAAGATTTTCTTTTACTGTAATTATTACAATTCTATTTGACACTTGAAATTAAATTTGGATTTTGCATGGTTCTGACTCTAATTTCGGATTTTCATCCGCGTCATGTAAGGCTCATTTAATTCGTGTAGAAAGATGACTTCAACTTAATGTTTGTATCATGCAAACATTGGTTGATTGTAATTTTTAATAAACGTTTAGTTGGCGTACCATTATTGATAGTTTTTATTGGATAATTTACGAAAAATTTATTGTTATAAAAGAAAAGACTGTTATAAAATGGACGTAACAACATTCTAATTAATTGATGTTTAAAAATAACATAAAGTTCTGAAATAAATAAAAAGGCAAATACTATGAATTATCAATAAATAAAAAATAACCCAAAACAACATACAGGAAAAACGTTTACCACGTAAGTGAGGGGACTGAAATATTTTTTCATGTTAAACGATAAAATAGCGGTTTGTTTTCGTTCCGATCTGCCATTTTACGCGTAAAAAAATAAGTTTATCTATTAAAATTATAAAAAAAAAAAAAAACCACAAAATTCACCGAATGCGAAAACTAACTGAAATTTTTTGACAAGGGCGATGACTTTACATACTCAAACAAGCGGAAACCTAGCAACAATGACAGCAATTGTTTATATCGTTGCGTCTAACGAAATCTGGTTCACGATGTGACTGCAGTAAACAGAAATATTTTGTTCGTCCAGGATGTGAAATCTTTTAGTGTTAAGCAATATTTGTTTCGTATTAAAAGAAAAAAATATATGAAATTATATAGTATTTTGTCGGGACAGTATTATGATTTCGTGTCAACCCATTTTTCATGTTAAGCGTTTTTCACTGTATTATACATAATATTATAGAACTAATAAAACAAAAACAATCATTATTTTTACTGAAAGATAGCGCCACAAACTAGCCACTTCTGCAGATAGCCAACAGAGGGAGTTGAAGTGTGCAATTATTTGGTTGTAGTGTACTTACAGACAAACTCTACTTCATCATCACAAACATACTCACTTTACTCATTCACATTATACTTATAAATTTTACAGACGGCGGTATTCTTTGAACCAAGGGAGCCAGAATAGTTCATTTAACTCGCGTGGATTTGGACTTGTAACAAGCGGAAACCTAGCAAGAGTGGCAGCCATTGTTTATTTGCGATACCTACTCCCTACGCATCTAACATCTACTAAAAAATACTTGGGCCAAATTAAGCTACTGCGGCAAGAAATTGTCTGATCATGGCTACATGCAGTTTTTGTGAAATTGTACGAGTCGCCAGAAATGTACGACTTTTGTCGTTAAAAACCTATCTCCATTTTTTATTTTTAAATTTTTATTTGTTGGCAGTAAGAACTGAATTTTTGTATTTGTAATTTTATTCATATGTAAAGGAATCAAGGAAATGCAAAATTTTAGTTACAGATATCAAACTAAAAAGTTGATATTTTTCCTTCCAAGTTCAGGTATGTCCTGCAAGCTTTCCATGAACCTCTGGTATCCTGAATCCTTGTGTAGATAATTTGCGATAATATTAACACTGTTTCGCACAGCAATAATTTCCAAAAATAATTATAATTTTTAGAATGAGTGTTGATCATTTACCATTATCGTATGGGAATAAAAAATGTAAACATTATTTATTACATTAAGGCTGGTTAGGGTAGTGTTATATAACCCGATTGTCCCATTATTTCTGTGTTGTATCCAACTTGTCTAGCTTGTTGATTGATTTGTGAGAAGAGTCATTAAAATAATGATTAGGGTCAGATTATATAGAGTGCAGTTCTGTATTGGACACAAGTGGTTCCATAGCTTATAGTAATAGCTACTAGATAGCAGTTATATCATTTAAAGTTAATTTTTTTCCTATTTATTTTTTATGAACTGAAGGACCCTTGGAGTGTAATGTGTATAACATATTGAAGATTATATCTATTAATAGACCATGAATAACTACATTCATGCACATTTTTATGGAATAAACATATAATGTATACAAGTTTTGTTATGTAAAAATATTAATTCGATGATCATAAAATAATGTTATATAAAACATTAAAAATTAATAATGTGATGTTAATTTTAGCTACTACTAATAATAAAGACTTTAATAAATATTCTACAGAATCAGATAACCCTCCCATTTCACTCAAGAGTTTTCACAATTTTCATTCGCCTCTTCCCCAAAAAAACATGCAATGGAAACAATGTAAGAATACTCAAGTCCAAAGTGCCATATATTTTATCTTAAATAACTCAATAGAACTATTTATTGATAGTGTATTATTTACTTACTTGAACCAAATTAAGCTGCGGTTTTGGTTTAACTTTTTCTTTCCAAATTATGGTATAATTTGTGTAAATAATTACACTCACAACCATTTTTAAAAGTTTAAACAAGAATACTATATCAAATTGCTGTTGAAATGAAGAATTAAAAATTATGGAAAAAAGACAAGATTTTACAGTTCATTTAAAGTTTGTTAAAGTTTACAGTTAGCAAAGTATAATCAAACCATAAGGAAATAAAATATCCAAAAGATTATTTAAAACAATCAAAGTTTGAGTCAGTAAGTTGGTATATTTAAAAAGTTACGCATTCCAATAAACAAACCTCATGTGTAGAAAGTTTAAAATGTTACAATTCAGTATTCATAGATCGCAGTGAAGTGTGAATTGGATGGAAAATATGATACCTAGTGGTTTAAGTTAAAAAATTAATTATATTGTTTTGGTAGTGTTGCATGATTTGAACTTTAATAATCTGAAACTATTTATATAAAAAGATTCAAAAATAAAAACCTGTAAGTAGAAATGTTTCAGAACTTAGCGGGATTCAGTTTTTTCTTTTTTTAATTTAAGGCGCGTCAACTCAGTGCACTGCCGGCCTTCGGACAATGTTTTTTCGTTACAACACGAAGACAACACTGTCCATCACCGGATTGTAGAGCTGTAGAGGCTCCTAGGAAGAAAAAATCTAAGGGTAGCGTAGCTGGACTCGAACCCGAGTCCTCCGTGTGGGAGTCCAGTATGCTAACCACTTAGCTATACCCTTCCCTGGAGGGTTCGGTTTTTTTCTTTGAAAAAACAAGTATTCATTTTAACCAGCTATAGATTTTTCACAAATCTGCTAAGAGAAACAGTTCATAGTCAAAATGTATGTTTTTACTAAGGATTTATTGCAGGAGGTTCACGTACGAATATGTACATATGGACAAGCCGCCACTGAAAGATATACCCATACGCTAAAAAACAAATATATTTCACAGAAGCTTAAATTAATATAATGGTATTCATATCTTCAGTCTTTAAAATTATAATGAGGTGTTTGTATGGCAATGGCCAGAGGAGTTTTTAAAGAAAAAAAATTCTTTGCTGCTCTATGTTTTGGGTACAATTGGTGCCGTTCTTCAGGAGACCTAAAAAATTTATTGGAGAAAATACATTCATTCGTACCCAACAAACGTAGAGCAACAAAGAATTCTTTTTCTTTAAAAACTCCTCTAGCTATTGCCATACAAACACCTCATTAAATTAATAAAAATTATACATCTCCCAATACTTTTTAAACCAAAATTATATGTTTTAGAATTAATAATTAAATTCGTCCAATAATATTTTTCTATATTTCCCCGCTATATTGAGATTATTGTACAAAGTCTACTAATTTTTATCATCAATATTTTCCCATTGATACAAAAATTGAAGACAAGTAAATATTTATTAAAAATTATTTGTTTGAAGAAACTTTGTCTCCTCTGTAGACTGCAGTAAGAGAAAGTCCGTTATGGGCCAGACTTTTCTTTTTCAAAGCCTATTAGATGCATCCACATATAATATTCTTATAAATAATTCAAGAGTGTAATTTTTCTTACTTTCTCTTACTCCTAGAACATGCCAGATCTTTGAAATTGAGTTTTCACCGGAAATACAAGGGTTTGAGTTCCCCTTAATAACAAAAAAAAAAAAGAAAGTAAATGATCTCTGCTGTGTGTATGTGTGTGTGCGCCAATAGAATATCTAAAAAAATGAATCGTTGCAGGAAGCTCAAATTTTGTATTCAATAAGGTGAATTCCACCGTATCGGACTCGGAAGATTTCTGGCAAAATCCATCGATCTTGCAACTTTACTGAATGTTTTTGTGATTTTATCGAAAACAGCTCCAACAATTTTCTTTAAAATTCGTAAACTATCTACATACATCAATTTTATTTGTAACACTTTTCCTGGTAAAATTGAATTTTTAGGGATACTGGGGGAATACTAACTAGCATTATGCTTTCCTCGAAAGTACCACTTCAGTAATTAATATATAGTTTTACCACATGCACACTTTAGAAGCATTGATAGAATTATAAATTTGAAGAAAATCGGTTTACCAAATGTACGATATTTACAATTTTACAGAATATTATTATTATTATTATTATTATCAAAACGGGTGCCCAAAGGCGCGGGACCTAAGCCAATGTGGCTCTTATCCCCCCGATACCTCCCGTAACCCCTGAATTAATCTCCCCCGGTAATTGCCGGTTAATCTGCAATATCCCAAGATATCCCTAAACTCCAACTCGCCCAGGCATCCTGCGGGAGTGGTGTCCTCCCAAATATACGAAACCTAGTTCCAGCGAAACGGGGGCACTGACATAAGTAGTGATACACCGTTTCCCTAACTCCGTCATCACAGTTCTGACAAATGGGACTCCGCGTCCTCCCTATGTTAAACAAGTGACTGGACACCCAAGTGTGTCCAGTCACTATCCCTACCAAGGTTCTCAAACCCGTCCTACTAAGAGACAGGAGATACTCCGAATTCCCTGCTTGCTTGCCTTTATAAATCTTTTAGCTTGGAGGCACCCCTGCGTGTCCCCCCAGCGTTTCTCCAAAGCTCTCGTCTCCCAAAGTCTAATCTGTTTGTCGCGAAACGTCTTTGTAACGGCCAGGGCTGGTTCAGGACCACAAAATGGTAATGATGATCCCTCCCTGGCCAGCCGATCCGCCCTCTCATTGCCCTCTATTCCCGCATGTCCGGGTATCCAATAGAGATGCACCTTACCCCTCCGAGCCAAAGCATTAAGCCTTCTCCTACATTCTCCCACTAATTTCGAACTCCACCAAGGCTTACTCAAAGCCCTTAGTGCGGCTTGACTATCGGAGAAGATCCGCACTTCCTTAAACTCTCCTAGCCACTCCCCCACAAGGTGGCAGCATTCAATGGTGCCCACCACCTCAGACTGGAAAACAGTCGCCAAACCACCCAAGGCCACCGAACTCCCTCTATCCAACTCCTGAAACCATGCTCCCGCCCCCGATAGGCCAGTACCCTCCAAACAGAATAAGTACAGAATAAGTTTTTGAGTTATTTTGGAATTTGATTTCCTTTAAAGTTTAATGCTGACATCATAGATAAAAATTTATGACTTTTATTTGAAACATTTTTCCAAAACAAACTATTTTGTATAGTTTTGCGGAATTTGTGGCGTTAATTTCCAATATTACTTGTAATTGATTCGGTGTTTTTAAAGCGTTCTGTTGGGCCATACAATCACTTCTCTACTTGCCAAGATTATAGGTTGGTACTTACTTATCCCCTACCACTTCTATTTTTATTCTAGGACAAATACTAAAATTGAGTTTAAAGAAAATGTTGTCATTTTATATACAATTTTTAAGCAGTAAGTGAAAGACATTTGAAAGGTTCACATCAGATTTTTTTTTACCTTTATTAGACTTATCAAGGTTACAATTTACGCATAAATAAGGTTTGATTTTTATATTTTTAATAATTAAATACAATTATTTTCTTTTACTTAATTTGAAAGCAACATAATTTGTTCTTCCAATAATTCACTTTATAAAGAAATATGAATGTTTTGATCAACAGTTTTTGCCTAAATTTCATTATTTTCTTAATTAAATGATTTTTTTTTCTTTTCTCAATTGGAAGGGAGAACTTCAGATAATGTGAGATTAAATTTCCAATTTTTTCAATCTATATTAACTTTTTCTTTCATCCTCAATCCTTTATCATCTTATTAATTGTTTTTTGTAATTTCATGGGTTTCCTATTTGTATTTGCAGAAACTTTTGATCTTATATCATATTTGTTTAAAAGATCATTTAAATTAACTGGTTCATTAATTGTATAAATATTGGATTCCAATTCTTTCTGTTTGGATATTGCAGCCCTTATGTTTTCACTTGTGTCTGCTAGTGAATCTTTATTGTATGTACTTACTGAAGTTTTACTGTTTTGTTTACTCACGATTGTCTTGTTATTTTTTAATTCTATATTGTTAATATTATTTCTCTTTTGATTTTCTTGTATTCCTTCACTTGACATCTTTAAAGGTACATTTTTGTGTTTTGATATTTTAAAACCTTCACTATTGGTTTTATTTGTTTTTTTAGCTATGGAATTCATTTCGGAAGAGTTCTTTTCACCAGTAAAATTTATAGTTGAAACTTTCGAGTCTGACATTGAGTTCTGAATATTTTTATCAACATTTCGATTAAGATTTTTTGCGGCTAATAGCGTATCTTTTTCCTTCATCAAATCATTCCTTAAATTCAATGTATTGGCAATCATTTTATTTTTTTCCTGTTCTTTGTACCTTTTCAATAAATCATTTTGTTCCATATTACTTCTCTCTGATTGTTCCAAAGGATTTTTTTTTCTTTGCTCCATTTCCAAACGATCATTAATAACCAAATCGTTAACAAAAGAGGGATCCCTCAACGATTCAAATGTACCACTTTCTACATCCATTTGATATTCTTTATTAAGTGCAGAAAAGGATTTGTTTGGCTTTAATGCACCTTTGTCCTCATTAAGATATTTTATTAGTTCTATATATTGAGTTTTTGCTTTGTTACTATTTTCCTGTAAAATACAAATTATTATTCATATTTAGTAATTTTTTATAATGATATAGCGTAGCTGCGGATTCATATCTGCCAGCCATAGCTTACACATATGTAATGGTACCGCAAAGATAATGCAACCACAGCAGAGAGAAGAGACCTCTCTGGTTAACAGAGACTACTCACTGACTTAGGCAGGCTAGAGTGGGAGAACCTGTGTATATAAGCCAGTGGGAATCTATCTAAAGGATCTATCAGATACAACCATACAACTGTACATCGCATCGTGTCATATCTTTACTCACACCATTCATTCTATCATTTTCATTATAAAGTCCAGTGCAGTTAGTGTAAACTTAGCTACATTATATTAGTGTCTTCATATCTCGTTCATTCAATCAAACCTAATTTCTCTCCTCAACAACTCCATTATACATAATTTTCTACGAAGTGATATTTGCTTTCTTATTGCGGATGGCATCGGAAAACCCGATGAGCGCAAGCTATGACGGACTGTTTCTGAAAAATGAAGATCAATTCCATAACATTATTAATCATATTTTAACTGATTTAATATCTCCAGAAAGATCGCGGCCATTCTCGTAAAATTTTTATTACTTCTTCTATAATAATAAATTCAAAGCAATAGAATACAATTTAAGGATACAGGGGTATATGTGGGTTTTGTGGATTTTAACAAGGCATTTGATTGTTTAACACATCATTGCATTTGGGATGCCTTGGGCGATAGTGGTATTGATAAGATATATATAGAAGTAATCAAGGGTCTTTATGGACATAACGAAGGATTCTTAGAATTAGAAAGAAGGGGAAGAAACTTCAGATAGAAAAGGGAGTAAAACAAGGATGTCCGCTGTCGCCATTATTATTTAATTATGTTTAAATAAAATCTTTAAAAAACTAAATTACCAAAATAAAAGAAATAATCACTGTATGATTATCAATAACATTTTTAAAAAATAAGAAACTATATCCTAATATCATAGATATTTCCATTTTTGCAGTTTCCTTTTTATCGACGGATTTCCGGCGCCCAGACATCTTCAGGGATATCTTGATAAAAACGCAATGACAAAGCAATTGACGTCATTTTCATATTTGTCAGGAATCATTTTAATAACTAACAGAAATGATGGCAATCAAATGAAAGCAATAATCGCAACGTGGAATCCATTAATTTGAATCTTTCTATCCAAGAAATAAATGACTGACACTTCAATCAAGGTTTCAATAACGGTCTAACGAACTAATTTCTAAATTGATATCTATCACCACATATCTTGTTGGGATAATCAAATATTGGTATTAAATTATTTTCTGTTTCGGCTATATTTTCCTGTTACAGAAAGTAGATTACTTCTTAAACTGTAAGACATGTTTAATCCCTAAATAATTAATTTATTGAATTTCCTTCGTGTCATTATGGAATTATACATTACATTTCGCTGAGAAATTTGAAGTTGCCTTCAAACCTGGTATTTATTAAAATTGATCATATTGATATTATAATAATAATAGTTTTTTTCTAAAACTTTTTCTACTTTATTGGTTAAATATGTTATTGAAGAACTTATATTTTTATTCATGCACAATTTAAAGAATAAACTGCTGCTCGGAGAAATGTAAATAAAACTTAAAAATGTAAAAACTGAAATATTTGATTGAATTTCTATCATCTTACCAAATATGTAAACAGCTCTGGCAGTTTTTGGGGAATTGGTTCTGTGAAAGGTAGGCATTCGAACTTGGCTTCCAATGTTATTCTGAAATACCACATATATTGCTTTCTAATTTCATGTCGACGAGGATTAACACTTTGTTTGTTCAAATACTTCAACCATTTAGATAAATTGTTAAAATCTGTAATTTTGAAAATTATTTTGAGAAATGTATACAAGCATAAAGGGTGATGTATATAAACAACACTATAATTTATTTACCAGACATATTTATTTTCAAAAATCTTACCGTTAAATAATAATAAAAATACTGTAAAGAAATTTTGTGAAGGGGCGCAAAAAATTTACTGAGTATCGATTACGAACGTTGAATCGATAATGGTCAGTAGATATTGTCATGTGTTGACGGAACGCATGTGTATACTGTGTGTACGTTTTGAGAAGAAGAGAATACTTTATTATTATTTCTGTACAAAATTATTTTAAAGACTCGGATTAGATGTTTGTTTATGTATTGTATCCTATAATAACATGTATGCGTTATTTGATATAATTATTTATTAATTGGCCATTTTATATTAACATGTTAAACCCATTTTTGTGTTTCTATAAACGTTACACATTGTTAAACTGTGGTTGTTCATTTTCCTAAAGCGTATTTTTGTGTTTATTAACTACCTGTGTTGTTATTATTTATATGTTTTTAACAATACCTTTTGCATTTTTGTTCACTAAGTTTTGCCATACAGCCATCATATTATCAATAAAAGTTGTTTTCAAATAAGGAAGTTTGTAATCATTTGAAGTAATTCTTGCAGTAAATGGAATCATTTCAATTGCCATTTCGATTCCTATAGTTTTCTTATTTTCCTATCACCAATAATGAATTTATTATCAAATATATATTTGAAATTATATTGTTTCTTCAGCAATTCGTGCCATTGATATAAATAACAATGTTTTTAATATTTTCTTTTAATTAAAATCAATAAATGACCGCAGATTTTTTTTTTTTCTAATAAATAAGTTATAAACTAGTTTATTTTAATATCTACATCTGATTTATAATACATCTGTAACAAAAATAGTATCATTGATGTCATAACAGAGATAGTTATAATCAATAATTATTACTGATCTAATTATTAATGTTTTATTAAGATTATATTTATGTGGACATTATCTATAATAAGATATTTTGGTATTTATTTATTATTGATAAACTTTTTCTACTTTCTGAGATATTAATTGAGATAACCGGAAATACATATTTGACTCAAATTTCTCTGAAGAAACCAAAAATATTTTAAGCATTTGCATTGGATGTGTTAGTGTATGTATGTGCATCTGTCTGTCAGTCTGTGAACAAAATATTTCAATAACAAAAATAAATATTCCTCTTAGGTGTAGATCGGCAACTTAGTTGTGAAACCTACGGGCGGAGTTAAATGATATCACAGCTTTGGCAATGGGCGGTGCTTAACAGACGTTTAGGTGTCACAACTAAGTTGCCGAGCTAGACCTGAAAGGAATGAATATTCTTTTTCGTATTTATTTCATATTCATTTTGTCGAGAATCCGACAGGCAATTTTCGGCCAAAATCCGAGTTCGGCCAAAGTGCGAGTTTATGATTTTTTTTTTTTGCAATTTTTCGCGATTTGCTCAAAAATGGCTGCAACCATTTTCTTTAAGCTTCGCATACAGACAATAAGAGGACCTTTTTGTTGAAAAATATATTATTAAGCTGGTTCTGGGAAATCTGTGAGTTAGTTCAAGACAGATTTGGAAGGCGCTAGAAAAAACTGTACTTAAATTCAGGTAAACAGATGTCAACAAATTCAATTAAAACAACAAGTACAATACCCGCCACCTAAATTTACATGTAGTGACTAGTAAAGAGATATGGTGCCGTGAAAAGTTAATGGCAGACTATACTGACATAGTGATGGTGTGTGATGACTTCTGGATGTGAATTGTGTTCTTCGAATGAGAGAGAGCTGGGAGTATGTTTTTTCCTCCTTAACGCCTCTTTCTAATATCGGAAGAACGAGGATCACTTTTGTGCTACGGCTAGAATTTTAACGGTTTGTAGATTGACGCAGCTTGTGGGCGGTATCTTATGAAATGTCGCAGGTAAGGCCCGCCAAAATACCTCACGGCGTTCATTATTACATAAGCAATACGACGATGAAATTAATCATTTAGACATCAATTCGAAGTTTGAAGAAATTTTATCAGTTAGAATTGTAATAATGATTGCAATAACAGAAGTAGTGGGGAGGAATTTGCACAGTTTTAGCGCGCTGGACCTCCAATTATGTCCATATAGCGTTTCAAGACATCATAGCAAAATAACAACAGATCTTTTAGGTCTGCAGTGAATTTGGCATTAATGGCTCTACAACCATCTAACTCCATACAACGGAGTCCATAGAAAAATATCAACAGATCTTTCAGGTCGCAATGTACTTGACATTAGAGCCTCTACAAATATCGAATGTCCATTCAGTATATCAAGATTTCATACCAAAATATCAACAGATCTTTCAAATATCTGCAGTGAATTTGGCTTTAGAAACATCTAATGTCCATACAAAGTAACATTATTTCATAACAAAATGTCAATTTAGGAGTTAAATTTATTTAAATAAAACAATAGGATTACAATTAAAGTTTCCTTGTAGAGAAGAATTAATATTTATTACAATAAATTTATGTGAATGAAATTTAATTTTGGTCAGTCCGAAAGTTAATTTATAATGAATTTTTGGTGGTGATAATCTCAACTTTATGATTTAGAATTTTAATTCTATCCGCCTAAAATTTTGTTGCATCATACGCCTAAAGTTTTGAAAATAATTTAAAACAAAATTACAAAATTGTAAACAATTATAGGTATACCTTATTTTAAATTTATATTGCTACATTAAGGCTTGAAAACCATATTTTTTTCCATTCAAATTTATTGGAGCAAAATTGTGTAATTTAATTTTTTGTAAAGTTTTCAATTGTTTAATATTAAGTGAGATGCAATGCTTTTCCTCTTACACCAATGTAAAGAGAAAGTAAACAATAATAATTTTAATCAGAAGTGGCTATAGATTATAAATGACAGACCGGCATCAATTATTTTCTAAAGCCCTAGTTTTTCATCATGTCTGAATAATTGTGTGAACGACAGTATGAAGAATAATTGCCACCATTGGGCCAATAACTCTTTTACATCTATTTCCAAGAATTCATGTATAGTTTTATAAAAGAGTCATACACCAAAAGAGCAAGTAGAAGTAGTTATCAAGCATGAACATCTAAAATAAGTTCATTTCATGGTGAGTTTACAGTATACCATGAGATTAACACGTTCTTACAGAAGACAGGTATCAATCTTTAATCTCTTTTTTTTGTTTCTACGTCTAGTGCTACATCAATTATTTTAAACATTATTTTTACATCATCCAAAATATAAATTAAAAGATTCTTATCATAAGTTATTTTTTTTTTTTTATGAAATAATCTAATTTAATAAATAAAACTTATTGTTAAAAACTTTGCTAATATTTTATTACTTTAACTTATTGTTGTAGAGGAAGTGTTTTTTTTTAAATAATATTAAATTAAGATAATATTAAGTACCTTAATCAAAAGTTTATCATTTTATTTTCGTTGATTGGGAAGTATTGTATAGAGGAAGTATTGTAATCATGGCAAATTGAATTATCACTGAAAATATATCTGTTGAAGTTTCTCTGAATAGGAAAGGAAATTTGTTTATCTACTCTGAAAGGATGTTTGTCATTTTTGTAAACATGTGTTTATTATGAGTGAGTGTATGTGTAGGAGGATTTTTTGAAATATCACAAAAAACGAAAAATCGTAGCTGCTATTTTATCGCATCTGGAAAGTTCCAATAAAAATTTATGAATCTAATGTGCGACTTTACTGAAGATTTTTTTCAGTGTTTTTTTTCTTTTTTCTTTCTTTAAAATTGCTGCAACGATTTTCCTCAAACTTGGAATTCAAAATACACATATTTAACTTATTTTTGACTTAAATTTATTACTTTCTCTTATATGTAGAAAGAGGAACTATTGTAATCATGTCAAATTTTCGATATCGAAAATACATGTTTTAAGAGAAAACTGGTTGTGTGTGTGTGTGTGTATGTGAACAGCTCAAAAACGAAAAATCGCAGAAAGTTCCTAAGACTTGATATTCTGGTTAGGTATCACCTATGTGATCCGTTAGTAAGTTATCTGTTAAAATTCCTCAACCGGAAATACCAATGATTTTTTTTCGAAAATGGCTCCAACGATTTTCTTTAAACTTCAAATAACAACTACATATT